>PVJI01000572.1:0-28886 GCA_004026765.1 Micronycteris hirsuta
TCTTGGAGAATCCAAGAACCACAATGTGGTAACAATCCTGCTAGTGTGAAATTTAGTCTAGTAAACATAGGCATAGACCAAATAAACACAAGATACACTTTTTAAAATGAAAAATCGTGTTAAGTGCCAAGGAATAAAGATTTTTTTTAATCCTAACCCAAGGATATGTTTTTTTATTGATTTTTAGAGAGCGAAAGAGAAACATCAATGTGAGAAAAAAACATTGATCAATCACCTCCCTTACGTGCACTGACTGGAAATCGAACCTGCAACCAAGTATGTGCCCGGGATCAGACCCACAACATTTTGGAATGCAGAATGATGCTCCACCCAAATGAGCCACCCAGTGAGGACATGCCATTGAATAAAGTTTTGAGAGATCAGTGAAGGCCCTTCCCAGGAAGTGACCTTTGTGGACCCTGAGAAAGAAGATGCCTACTAAGGAGGGTTCTTGGTAGTTAACTGGGATCAAACTCTTAAAAGAAAATAGAGTCTAGCAACAATTGCTACACAGGGGCCTATCATGCAAATTGCACTACAAGGAAAAGCTTTCACTGTACTACTACCTGCCTCTGCCTGTACTGTGCTTCTGCCATCTCAGCCAGCCCTTATAAAGGAGTTCTTGGAATCTCATTTCAACCAATAGGACTGAGGCTTTCCCCATCCAACTGGCATTGTACAGATCCGGAGTGGCTCTATTCTAAACTATCAGGACAGTGCCTTATGAACCAATCAAACTAAGATGATTTGGAGTCATTTGTATAAAGATGGACCAATCAGGACCAGGGGCAGGGACTTCTGCCTATATAAGCTGGCTTCCCTGCCATAGGCTTTTGTTTTTCACTGAAGGCTGCCTTTCTTGGCTAGAGCTGAAACACCAAAAGATGGCTTGCAAGAGCAGACTGGAGCAGACCAAAGCTAAGCTGCCTAGCTGAAGAGGGGCTTGGCTGGCTCCTTTTGGGCTGCCTCATAGTCCTGCTGTTTTCGGAGCTGTGCTATATCACTATTGAGCTGGTTTGCGCTGAGTAAAGTTTTCTTTTTCATCGTACCCCAAGTTGGGATTCCTATTGGCATTGACATTCCACATTTAAGTTGAAATCTAAAGGATGAGAATGAAGTAGGCAGAGAGAAGAGGAGGTATCTTTCAACCAGAGGAAACAGTGCAGAAGTCTCAGCTTCCCATTTCACTTTTTCTTTGCCCTGGGTTGCCTAAAACGTTTCAGAGTCATGACATACATCCTGTAGTGGACGACTTCAAAACAACAAAAAAAAAAGGAAAGAAAGAAAGAAGACATTTATGGAAATCTGACAGATCTGGAGTGCTCAGTTGGAAACACAGAGCATGTGCACCTTTGAACAATTACTAATCCAGACTGTGAGGGGCTTTGCAGGCCTCCGCATTTTTCTGGAGGAAGGTTGAGCCGGCTGAGGAATGCTACTTGAGATGCAAAGCTAGAGAGCTGGGTGCACTGAGGCTACCTCAGACCCGCAGCCCACTCCAGACTCCGCACATATTCTCGCCACCTGGGCCACCGACCTGCGGACTGCTCCAGGGATTTTGGTCCAAGTCTTTTAGGGCGCGCATCCCTAAACACACCGAGTAGCATGCATCAGCACAGACTCGCCCACGCGCACAACAGTCTGTGTGGGCCTCCTCCCCGCTGTAGCACGCTCGGCTCTCACGTGGCTAGCAGCGCCTCGTTCCTCAGACACAGGCCGCGTCTTTGCCGTGCTGACGGTCGGTAGCGTGCCCACCACGGGGATGAAGCATCAGGCTCTCACCCACCCACGGGCACAACCGCAACATTCGCGCAGAGACTTCTCGGAGATCCTTGCCGGTCTGAGGTTAGGGGCCAGGGCCGTCCCCGCGCCCTCTGTGTGGTCCACTGAGCCACAGGCATGAGGACTGCTTGACCGGCCACCGCCACCGCAACCGCCACCGTGGGCGCCTCTGGCCCTGGCTGCAACTGGAGGGATCGCGGCCTTCGGACTGGGAACCTGCCAGGAGACGAATAGGAAGGGAAACGGCCTGGAAACTTAAGCAGGCCCAAGAAGGGGTGAACGTTTGGTGGTCAGGCAGGGCTTGTAGCCTCAGGAGGGGATCGGGAAGTACTGAAGTTCTTGGAGTGGCTGGTGTTCCTGGTAAAAATGTCTGCCCGTGAGCTCTGGTATGCAAAAAATAGCATGCCTCTTAATTTGCTAGATCTCAGTTAATTTCTGACTCTGAGCCACTTACAACCCACCCTTCCCTTCCACCATTGATGTGCTGCTTAAAAAATAAAAATGAGCCCAGACCTCCTTGGGCTAGGCCAGATTCTGGAAATGTAGTGACTTGGTGGGTGGCTTCATAGTTGAGTAATTTACCCAAGGTCACACTGCCAGTACAAGGCAGTCAGGTTTTAAACCCAGAATTCTTGGACTCCAGAGGCTGTGCTGTCGACCGAGATGCTAGATCTGCCTCTGCAGTGTTTGTCTTCAGCCCCCTTTGTACCCAGCGCGCACCACGGTGCCCTGAAGCGTAAAGCACACTGGACTAGGAGTCAAAAAAGCAAGACTAGAAGTCAAGAGGTGACCTAAAACACGACCCTCTAAGTCCCTGAGCTTCAGTTTCCTCTGGATGAAATGGGGTTAATGTCCAAGGTCTAGGAATTCTAGGGACTGTAACTGGTCAGGTGCAGGCCACCACCCAGCATATTGTGTTGTTGCCTCCTGGGGACAGAGACTTTCACGCACAGAGGCAGCAGCTCCAAGGTAACGGTTCCTCATCACTGTGACTTGCAAGTAGGCTTTACAAGTGTACATTGGGCGGTGCACAGTGACAGATGAAAAATGCCGATGGTGTGAGAGGGGCACCAATGACATCACCTGCCCTTAAATTCACTCCCTCTCCACTTCCTTTCAAACAGACACAGAAAAGAACTTAACTGTCTGTTCACGGAGGCAGGGAAGCTGACTCTTGAGATGTGGTCATCTGTAGTCAAAATGCTACTGGTCATTTTCCCAGAGAGCTCTCACATCACATATGGCTGAGGACCTACTCTTGGAATTATCAAGAGTCCAGCTGTGAATTTACATTTTACTTTCCAAAACAATGTAACCCCCTAAAAAGAGTAGAACCTTCCAATCACTGCTCAAGGCACGCTTGCTGACTTCCTTGTAACCAGAGGTGACACAGATGGCAGACTGGGGGGGGGGGGCTGTTTTAAGTGAAATTTGCAGCTCTTCTCTCCCTCTTGGTGGGGGCCTTAGTTGTGCCAGTTAGAATAGGTGCCTGAAGGGGTTCTGGTTGTGTGAAAACTGGCTAGCAGACTCCTTTGCGGTAAGGGAGTTTTCTTTAGTATGTAATGAAAATGGTTTCTGTTGTAATAGACCCTTGGATGGAAGTATACGACAGGCTCAGTGTGGACGTGATATCAATGACTATGTTGTTTACGTGTATGTTCCGTGAAATTTCATATTTAATGCCAAATAGGAAATAGAGGTTTTAAATTGCTTCAGTTTGGACATTTTCACCTAAAACCTCAAAGCATTCAGAAGGAAAATTATTTCCACTTAAAGTAATTTGAATAAATAAATAATAGATAAATGCAGAAGGAAAATTGTTTTAATTTAAAGGCCATTTGAATGAATTAATGAACAAATAAATAAATGTAATTTGCCCAGTTCTTATAAAACCCTGACTCTTCTGCTTCTGGGCTTCTTTTATAGACTCCAAGAAGACAGACCATTTAGACAGGTCACATCCATTCCCATATTTAAGCTCCTTGGAGATAGGGACTTCACAATCTGCTTGATAAACCATTTCCATGTTCAATAACCCTCACCTTTGGGATTGTTTTCCTGATCCAATCCCTCCAATAATTTAGCATTATGGGATCTTAGATCTGGCAAATAATGTTAAAGGCCATTGTATTAGTCTTTTAAACAAATTTGATGGATTAAAATAAATTAATTGTCTTACAGTTCTGTGCATTAAAATTCCAACACAAGTCAAAATTTTAACACACAAAAAAGTGATGGCTAGGCTGTTTTCCTTTCTGGAGGAAATGGGGAGGATCTTTTCTTGCCTTTTCTTTTAGAGGCTAACCCTATTCCTCGGTGTGTGGGCTCCTTCCTCTTCAAAGTCAGCGCAGTTGCATCTGTGACTCTTCTTCACATCATCGTCGGCCTCTGACCAGCTGGGACAGGCTCTCCGATTTAAAGGACACCTGATTAGACTGCCTGCCCACCCAACCCAATCAGTCCAGGATAATCTCCCGTTTTAGGTTCTCATTCACATCTACAAGGTCCCTTTGCTATGTAAGGTAGTATTCACAAATTCTAGGGATTCAGACATAGACGTATTTGGATGGGGTGGGGGGTTATTTTGTCTTACCGTAGTCATCTCTTCCAACTCCTTTCTATAAAAAGGAAACTCCTGACATGTTCCTCTCACTCCGAGTACTGGTACTAATGGAGAAGTCATTTCATAAGGCTACCAAAGGCAATGCTGACCAACTCTAGCTGGATGAGAGAGAGAACTGGGCCCATAAGCCTTTTAGTTTGGGTGTATGGCTATGAGTAGGGAGTAATGTGAGTGTTTCATTCTAGTTATTAGAAGTTTTCTCCAAGGCAGAGATGACTAGAAACTCAGTGTCAATTGGGTAGCACAGCTCCAGCATCTCCCCACACTGTGTGCAAAGATCGTGCGAAGCAAAATAGGACCAAAAGGCAGACATATGAGGGTGAGGAAGGCACCAGAAATTTGGACTCCCCAGTCCAAGACTAGTCCCTCACATGAACAGCAGAATAACTAGGAATAGGGAAATATGATCCTTCAATGTTAAAAAAAAATGGCCTCTTCATGCCCTGGCCCATGGGCTTAGTTGGTTGGAGCATCCTCCTATAAACTGAAAGGTTGTGGGTTTGATTCCTGGTCAGAGAACATGCCTGGCTTGTGCTCTGGTGCCCAGGCATGTGCAAGAGGCATCAGATGATGTTTCTTACTCACGTTGATGTTTCTCTCCCTCTCTCCTTCCTCCTTTTGCCTCTCTCTAAAAATCCATAAGCATGTCCTCCAGTGAGGATTAAAAAAGAAAAAAGATGGCCCCTTCAGAAATAGCGTGAAGGTGCTTGACACACAGGAGGCACTTCATACAGTGTTCATCTCTGCTTATTCTCTTGCTCTAAATTCAGCCTCTCCATATGCATCTTGGGAGCTGGTAGTAGGAAAGTGTAATTTGCATTCGCATTCTGTGCTGCTGTTTCCAAAATATAGATGTAACTGAAATACTGTAAATAAACCTAACCAACTTTCATTCCAATTTTCTGACATAGAAAATGAAAAAAAAAAAGTTTTTTCATCCATTTCAGATTTCCTAAAGGTTCTGCTGCACTCTGGCTGGTGTGGCTCAGTGGACTGAGTGCCTGCCTGCAAACCTAAAGGTTCTGCTGCTTCTACTATGATGTTAAAATTTCACTGGTAGACTGAATTATCTGGTGACACAACCTCTCCACTGTTGGAAAAGTGATGCATTTTGTGATTGACATTTGAGGCCCCTCCTTTGATTCACCTTTTTTTAATAGAATGCTTTGCTGCAAAATTATGGTTTCAGGTTGCGTGTTTATTTTATCCATGTGTGCTTTTGAGACTTAGATTTCTGACTTGTATTTGGCTGCGGATCAACTTCACACATATTTCCAAAGCCTGTCTTCATGATTGCTGGAAGTGTTTCTGACATTGTTTTGGTTGGGACCCAATTTGTATTCTGTGATGATAATCTCATTGTCAGTGATTCTTATTTTTAAATTGTGTTGAGTCACTAATGGGATGTGTGGAATTGAAACTTAAAACTCCAATGTAAGTGGGCAGAGTCAAGTTAAGAACAAGAAGGCATTATAGTGTTGGCTTGTCTAGTAAATAGAGGCATGTCATTGACGTCCTATCCTTTTTTAGTTATTTCCAAGTTTCTGGAGAACTCTGCTACCCTCTTCTTTTACAATCCGTATCAATTCAGGGAAATTAGGCACAATTAGTAGCAGAAATCAGTGGTTCCCATTCCCTCAGGGCAATGTATAATTTTGCTGGGGCAGGTAACTACCACTTGGTTTCTTTCCTTACTTGTACCTAGGTTTAGGTGTTGAAAGATATAACATGACTGAGAATTTGAGCAAACCAAACCCTACTCATTTAATGTCCACAGATACTGTGGACAGTAATTCAGTCCCTAAAGTCTACTCATACAAGAAATGTGTTTGGGGGGATAACTCAAGAGTTGACAGATTTAAGATATGACTACTACGTTATCAGATCCTTACTGACAGTGTAGACTTAGAATGTGGGTGGGAGCTGAGAGGACGTATTTGCAAGCACGTGAGACACTCCCAGGAGACTTGTGGAAAGAAGCAGGGAGACTCTGAGAGGAGCTGGAGGTCATGCAATAGCTGCTGAAAGTAAGGGCCATAAAAATGATTTACTGCTGTTGATTTTACCTGATTTGTCAACCACATCTCTTTCCAAAGGATATCATGGTTAGTAGATTAATGAGTTCCTCCTCCTCATCATCAACATTCTGGTTCTTTCATTCATTTAACATGAAAAAAACTTCCAGAAATCCAGAGGGGGAAGGACTCATATGAAATGATAGAGAACTAGGGTGAAATTCCACAGATTCCTTCTATCCATTTCAGTGTTGATGAGGCCGTGCCTCATTAAAGGATTCCATAAAGCTAGAATATTATTTAAAAAACTGATAAAGAAATACGAGGTCTGTCTGGGAAAAATCCAACCATTGTTAATATAATGAGAATGGTTTGTGCAACATCTATGTAACCTGGCAGCCAAGGAGAGTGGACTGGAGTGCTCATGTGTGAACAAAGATGACTTCACTGTACTAGTCAGTGAGGGCCGTAGATGTTGAGTGAGCATGTGTACTGTGTGGCCATCACATTCAAAATGACTGAGTTGAACAACAGATCTGCATCAAATTTTGCATTAAGCTTGAACATTACTTGGCAGAAACTATCTGGGTGATTCAGCAGGCAACAGCTATGGGCAACTGGTGACTGGCAGCTTCATCACAACAACAGGCCTGCTCAGGCATCACATGCATCACGTCTTGTGCAGTTTTTGGCTAAACATCAAATCACCCAGGTGACTCAGCACCCCCTACAGGTCAGATTTGGTGCTGTGTGACTTCTGGTTTTTCCCAAAACTAAAATCACCTTTGAAAGGGAAGAGATTTTAGACTATGGATGAAATTCAGGAAAATATGATGTGGCAGTTAATGGAGATTGGGAGAACTGAGTGAAGTCCCAAGGTGCCTACTTTGAAGGGGACTGAGGTGTCATTGTCCTATGCACAATGTTTCTTGTTTCTTGTAACTCATATCTTCTTCAATAGATGTCTCTACTTTTCATATCCCATATCTGCATACTTTCTGAACAGACCTCATATATAATGTCCTATGAAGCCAACCCTGTATTAAGACTGTATTTCAAGTTAGGGAGTGGGGGTGGTGTGTTGGCTAGATTATTAAATACAAGGTATTGGAATAATTGGCCATCTGTGTAGGGTATGACCGTTTTGGAAAACAATTTGGTGATTTCTTGTAAAACCATCCATGTACTCACCACACAGCCTGTGTGCGCTAACTTGGTCACATCTGCACCTTCTGAAGAAAGTTAAAGAGATCGTACATGTGTGATTGGCAGCACCACCAGGACCACATGGAATGGAAGAGGAATAATTCTTCAAATGAATGGAGAGAGGGTTGCTGAGCATGCCAACATGACCAAGACAAGAGGTGAATGAAGAGAGGGGAGAGGAAGTAGGAAAGCTGAGAGAATTCCGTTGCAGATGGCAGAACTGAAAATTAAGACTCCTGTCAACCTCAGTCTACATTAAGACAACATCTAGAAAAACGGCTTGTTTCTGCCAAGAATTGCTTGTAAATTATACCTGAGGCAACTAAATATGGGTTAAACATACTCAACCACATACGGGTGTCTGTTCCCTAGGAGTAACAGAGTTATTCGTGATGTTGCTTAAGATTGGTGTAACTAAAAGGCTCAGATCCCTAAAGTAACAATTCATAATTAATATGAGATCTATAAAGTGCCTGAGATTTTATGTTCCCACCCCAAAGTTTGGCTTCATCACTTGAAAGCCAGTCAGCTGGCATGAGTGTCCCAGCTGTGGACCTATCTGGAAGCTTCAGGGACTGACTGCTTATTCACTACTGGGAACACAAGGAGATGCTGCTTATGTAGGTGTGTGGCCCCAGACCTCAGGATGGCAGAAAAAAGAGTGCAATGATAGTGTAGCCTTGTCCTGCCATGTTTGCGATCTGGCCAAACTGAGGAGTCTCCAAGGTCTGTTTTTAGCAATGCCACTGGCCTTTTGGTTGACTTGGGCAAATATTCACTTCGCTCTACTTTTATTTTTTCCAAAAAAAAAAGACTAAGTAATTCTTACTCAACCTACTGTACAGTTGGTTTGAATATCAAATAAGACAATAAACATGAATTCTCTTTGGGCAAATGAAATATGATAAAAAATTAAGATGTGCTGGTTATTATTATAAGCATTCCAGAGCACAGCTTGCACCCTCCCCTTCCCTTCCGGATTACTGGCAATGGGAGAGGATCAAATTAGGATCATAATCAGGTTTGGAGTAATTACCTTTTAATATATTGCCATTCATGAAACATGTTGAAGAGTTTTTTGGCTATGCCAGCTTCCTGAAAACCTAGGAATCATCATGCATTCAGAAGAGGCATTTGTTGTTATTATCAGAGATGGAATATTTAATATTTTACAATGATACAAGGCAGCTTCTTATCTCTTGCCTAAAAAGAAATGGAGGGAGTGAGGAAAGGGGGGAATGAGAAAGAGAGAGAGAGAGAGAGACCTTTAACTTCCTTGAAGCACAGATTTTTGCAGGAAAGCTGGCAGAGAGAGAGGGTCAATGAGCAAGAATGAAAACAGTATGATACATTTAAGAAGAAAGAATAGAGACATCAGTATCACACTGGCAGATACTTAACTGAGAACAAATAATGAGCAAAAGTACCACAGTGGTCCTCATCCAAATGGGTCACAAATTGGATATGAGTGAGCAACAAGAGTCCTCTCGTTCATTAAATTTAGGACTGGATACCACATTAATACAATTTTATGCAGATGTTTATGAAGCACTTACTTTTAATGTACACTTGTATTATCTCATTTAATCCTACAAGGTAGACGTGATTGTTACTCATGTTTCACAAGTAAGAAAGACAATAACCAGAAAGTTAAAGTCCTCCTACCCATTATGGGGCAAATTTGGGACTTGAGCTGGTATCTGTCACCATTGTATGTTGACTCTCAGAGAGCATCCCATTCATGCAGAACACAGGATGCAGTTCTGAGCTTTGGCAAAGGGGCTTAGTCAACCTTAAGAGGATTCAAAGGATAGCAGTGAAAGGAATAAGGTTATTTAACCGGGAAGAATAAGAGCTGAGATATGATTCATAGCAATGTTAACATATCTGATGGCAACTGGGATCAAGATGCAGGTGGTTTTGGAGAGCAACGGAGGATTCAGCATAAGCCAGGATCAAATTGTGACTGTTTCTAGAAGTGAAGGATGCTAAAAATTTGTGGTGGTCATGGAAGCGCATCACTGTGAGATACTTGCTGTGCGAGCATAATAGAAAGACAGCCTCCACACTCAGGCCCAGGCCATGCTGCCCCTCGCTGCCCCTCGCTGCTCCTAGTCAGTGACAGCTGAGGAGGTACAGAGCTGGGCCCTTCCTACCCACTGGGGGACTCCCCACCTGAAATTCTCTCAGAACTACACAGCAGTCTGAAGTTTCTCCTACTGTAGCCTCCTCCTTTCCCCCCTCCTTTCCTAGGTATCAGACATATCACAGAGTGGAGGCTCTTCCCCCTTTCTCCTTCACACACATCTCCCCAATAAATCTCTTGGATGTATAATTCTGTCTTGGTGCTCACTTCTTGGAGACCCAAACTGCCATAATATTGAGTGTGTAGTAAAAGTGAAATCATAACTTTTGTCTTTAATACCGGGCTTATTAATTAACTGAATAAGAAATTTTAAGTGCAGGCTCTTGTGGACCCAAAGGGAAAGTACTTATAAGATCATCCATCTTCTAGGCCCTAAATTCTATGAGTCTATATTTCGGATTTAAATATAACAGGTTTAATGTTCTCGGTTTATTTTTTTTAAGGTACTCACTACAATATGGGAGTAAAAAACATAAGCATCAGATATTTATCTGAAAGATAATGAAAAATGCCTGAAATAACATCTTCATTTTACCTGTCATCACCTCTGATCTGAACCCTGCCCTGATGCTATTAAAAGTATTGCAAAAGTGAATATAGACCAATACTCATTAGCAACAGAAAGCCGCAGATCAAGGCCTGCACCACCCCGCAAACCACTTTCGGAACTGTACTGAGTCCCTGAAGCAACAAGATGAATCAACTCAAAATTCCGCCAAGCCCTAAAGAATCAAATCATCCATGGCTCAGATGTTTGAACTGAATAGGTTAACTAAGAGGCCTTTCCCTATATTGAGCTCGACTCACTAGCTTTATAAGTTAGATGTCTTTTGACAAGAACACAGAAGGTCAGAGCCTTGAAAGTTCTTTGTAATTATTAAAGTAAGACATTTTAAAAATTACAAGGCTGTTTTTCTTTGCTTCTAATAAGCCAAGTGACCTGGGTAAATGATTTAAGCTCCCCAGATCACCAAAAAAATTCTGGGTAAATTTGGTCTTGTCACTACGCTGTACACCTTAAACCAATACAAAATCATGCCGAAAATAAACTGTAATTTAAAAAGAGTTTTAAAGGTACAAACTTCCAGTTATAAAATAAGGAAGTCCTGGGAATGTAAGGTACAGTGTCGTGACTATAGTTAATACTGCATTGTATATTTGAAAGTTGCTAAGAGAGTAGATCTTAAAATTTCTTATCACAAGAAAAAATTGTAACTATGCATGATGGTGGATGTTAACTAGATTTCTTGTGGTGGTCAGTTCGCAATATACACAGATACTGAGTCATTATGTTGTACACCTGAAACTAATATAATTTTAGCAAAAGGTGAAAAAGATTTATATGATCTGAAGAGAAACCAGAGTATGAAACTAATATAATTTTAAATGCAGTTATATAGCAATAAAAATATCTAGTGGAGAAAACATATATATGTAAAATAAAATCGTTGCAGTTGTAATTCTTACCTTATGTTAATGAATCAAGATTATTCTTTGTTTCTCACGAGTACTAGACTGTTTCAGAAAATGCCTTGTCATAGGGGTATTGTACAATTTTCCCAGGTGGATTTGGTCATGTCCCCCTCTCTATACTCAGTCAAAGTAGTTAAAGCCTCTTTCTCACCTGAACAACTTGTTTAAAGAATGTCATGGTGATGTTATATTGAATAAGCTGTTTTACATCAGATCCCAAGATGCCAACAACTCTACTATCAAACAATCACACAGAATAAACACTTTTTTAAAAAAAAGTGTTTTTCTTTGTAAAAAAAAAAAAAAGTGTTTTTCTTTGTAAAAAAAGTTGAATACAGTTAATGGTGAAATATACTTAAAATTAAGCTCTGAAAGGGTTAACCTGCTCTGCTAAGGCCAGCAGAAACCACTAAGGTCCTCTCTCACTTGGCTGTGTGGTTCTCCCAGTCAGAACAGCCAGCCTGCGGCCTGCGCACAGGCTGTGGGACCCGTTTCCCCTCCCTGGTGGTTGGGTGGGAGTCAGCAGAGAGAATGGAAGCAACGAGAGGCAAGAAAAGCACAGCACACACACCGTTTGCCACCATTTGCCACGGAGGGTGGCCCAAGGCAGAGGTTTGGCAGGTGTGGGCACTGTAGTGGGTACACTCAGTGTCTGCAACGGACCAGACGAAGGGCAACTCGAAATTTGAGAAAGGCAGTCTTCAGAAGAGATAAGTTTTTAAGAATATTTTTCCAATTTCATTTTTTTTTTTTGGTTAACTTTCAGGGGTATTGGGGAGTTTTTTGCTTTTCATGGCACTTAAATAGTGTTCAGAAACATTGTGTGTAATGTAAATTTTTCTGGGTTGGCCTGGGAGCCTTTTCCTGCTGCCTCAAACCACAAGCATATGATATTATTTCTGTGGTAAATGTATGATGATCTTCTAAAAATCTTACAAACAAGCTTTTAAGGTATAAGCTATTTGTAAGCCAGTGTCTACATATATACTGCACTTCTATGTATTTGCTTATTAAATGTATAGAATGACCTACTGTGTACCAGGCAGCATGCCAGGTGCTGAGGATAACTGTAAGAAGCTCACAGTTCTTTGGAGCACACAGTGTAGAGCTGAAGTGCATAAATGGAGAGACGAGCAGGGCCACATTTGACCTTCACGAGTTCTTGGCACTTTTGCCTTGCTAGGCCCCTTCCTTCACAAATATATATACATTACATTCTACAATCATGTTGGTGGAACATAAATAGAAACATAATAGAGGTGGATTATGTAGATTATACAGGATCTGGCAGAAGTAAGTCCTACTTGAGTGTGGTTGGTAGGGTAATGATATGGGTGTAATAATTTATCATTTTAATTTGAACATTTCACCTAAAATGTCATATGGTGTGCTTGAGTGTGATATTGTTATGTTACAGAATGTCATGCTTATGATTTTGTAATAAAGAGTTTGTAATAAGAAAGGTGTTATTTGTGCCAGACCCTGTATTCTCTCTCTCTCTCTTTTTCTCTCTCTGCTGTTGCTGACATTAAAAGAAATGAAAACATTTTTGTGGACCCCTAAAATTATCATGGGTCCTAGGCATTGTGCCTGCCGTAATTAATGGAGAAGTCAGCCCTGGAGATGAGGGCAAGGTTAGGATTTGCAGAAATGACACTTGAGGTGAGATAGAATTAACCAGGATAAGATGGAATTAACCAGAAAGTCAAGAGGGGAAAGGACATCATGGGGGAAAAAGAACAGCAGGGCAAAACCTTAGAAGTGTGAAGGCAAGGTGATAGATCCTCAAGAGGAACCCTAAAGGGTAGGAAATGAGGTTGGAAGAGGTGGGCCAAAATATGAAGAATGTTTTATATTATTCTAAAAACAGTGAAAAAGTAATGGGGGCAGCTGGGAGTTATATGTCCAAATGTGCTTTGTGGAAAGATTGCAGTGGAGTGATTGGAAGGAGGATGTGAGACCACCTGCCAGACAACAGTAAGCATCTCTGTGAGAAAGGACGTTCGCCCTCGCTGGGAGAATGAACATGACGAGGATTCCCAAGGATACAGGTTGGTAAACAGGATATGAGGAAAGAGGCAGAAGTCTGGATTCTTATTTATTCCCTTCTAAGCCCTTTAAATACTGCTTGACTACCAAACAGACCAAATCAAACCAATCAACCAACTCACCTATTAGAAATAGTCACTGTCTGTAGTATTTTTCCTAATCATTCTGCTGTTGGTCTAGTTGGACTAATTTGGACTCATTTCTAATTCCTGCTGTGTTGACACTCTATTTAAACCCAGTTCTCTACCTCTGAGGTGGATCAGTGTATTGGTAATTTTATACTTGACCTTTGACTCTTTGTACTTCTGCTGTTCATTGTGACCCCTTGGACTGACCCATCCTAGCCAACCCTATTCCGCCTGACCTCCACCCAGGGGAAGGGGATCAGACTTTTCTGCCTTGGTAGAACTGGTGAATGGCAGAGGTATTGACTCAGCTCAGAAAAAGAGAGTGAAGAACAGATTGGGGGAAACTGAATGCTTAGCTCTGTGTTAAACTCTGAGGTTCCAAGGGGACAGGCTAGTAGAACTTAACCAAGGCAATCTCAAATGTGGTCCTAGCATTTAGGATAATGTTCTGAACTGGAGCTGGAAATGTATGTGCAAAAAAGAATTCACATAATAGGCCTCAGACTATCCTCAGAAAGACCTGCATGTCAGGTTGACCCTTGGCTGGCATCTGGAAACTTGACTGGGGAGTGTTTCTACTGTTCCCAAACTGATAAGGGTGGCCTGCTGTGCCTAAAATATTTGTGTCAATAATATGGTTAATGCCAAACACCTGCTTTCCTCTAGGAGTCTGGAACTTCGTTATGTGCTAGGCAGAGGGTGCCTATGTAACCAGGCCCCAGTAAAAACTTTGGGCACTAAGTCTGTAATGAGCTTCCCCAGCAGACAACATTTCTCTCATTTCGTCACATTTGATGCTAGAAGAATTAAGCGTGTAGTGTGTGACTCTCCTGGGATAGAACTCTTAGAAGCCTGCCTGGCTTCCTCCAGACTTCATCTGTTGTGCCTTTTCTCTTATAGATTGTGATTTGCCTCCTCTCTCTGATAAACCTTAGCTGGGGCACACCTATATGCCGAGTCCTGTGAGTCTAGCCAGTCCACTACCCTGGGTGTGATTTTGGGGACCTGTGACGCTGGGAGTTACCAGGAACACCAGGTAATCAGTGATGGGAATGAAAATGTAAAAGAACCTGTCCCAATCTAAATGGTTGCAGTGGACTGGTCATGTGACCTGACCCTGATAGGTCAGAGTGGAAACATCATCCTGCTTCATCCTGCAGACATACATGAGGATGCCTCTTTCCTACTGTAAGGTACACTTGTCTGAAACATAGCAAAGGGACAAGGGTGACACTCGGATGACTCAAAAGGTTCTCAACTATGCCAGAGGCAAAATCTATTTAGCTAAGAATTAGAACAATGGAAAGATCCTTCTAACAAAATCCTAAAAAAAAACAAAAAACAAACCTAAAGGTATTGTAAGGGCTATGACTTTCCTTATATCAAATCAAGAATAATACTTTACAAGATCTCTGGAAATGGATACAAGACCCCAATTGAAATTAAGAGGCTAAGTTTTCAGAAGTTGTATTGTCAAAAAAGCCCCTAACCTGTTATACAGAGACCTATGACTGTTCAACACCATGGCAGCCCCTGAACCAAGCACTCACGTCAAAGCGCTAAGATCACAAGTATCCCCTCAGACCTTCCCACTTCTACCCCCACCACCACCACCAACTGGGGAGTCTCCCCTCAGGGCCTTTCTGAAGGGGCCCCTAACTTAGGATCTGGACCAGACAAATTGGTTGGCCAAACAACTTTCTCTACATCCAGATAAGTAAGTCAACAAAGAGATGCTTATGAGACTCACTATTCCTATCGTTCATTCTACGAAGCTTACTCAGCAAGATGTGATACATATTCTGTACCAGTAATCAATGTCATCAATGACGCTTCTTTCCCCCTTTTTAGTTTGATCTTCATTCTACTTTACCTTATGTGGTAGATAGAAGCTACATTTATCATTTATCCCATAAACAGGATGATGAGGAGTCACAATTAAATCTGATTAAATCCAAGCTAATGGAGGAATAGACACTATCTAGAAAACTTGAACTCAGAAGAGTAACTTCATTGTTTCACTTCACAATACAGAAACTATAAATAAATTTGGATCATCTCCCACTGGGGAGAATGTGAAAATGTCTGGAATTGTTCAGAAGACAGTTGGGTCGTGGTTAAATAGGAGCGTCTCTGCAATTAAAGGTTGAGGAGGGTGCACGTGCAGTAGGACCCCAGGTGGTAATTCCATCTTCAAATAAGACTTTAATACAGTAGAGGAAAAATACATCTAAAAGTGTTTTTTTTATTTTCCAGGGGGGAAAAATGTGTTTACAAAAAACAAAGAAAAAGTATGGGGGCCAACTCAGAGTCTTCAGAAATTTAATGCTTGAAATACAACAAGCAAACAAAAAAACTTGCTGAAAGTAATTATGGATCCCCAGTTATCATAAGGGCAAATATATCCAGGGCCTAATACACTCGTCATTCCTGAAAAGATCTCACAATCTGTCTCTACAGATTGAAGAGACGATCACCACTGACACTCATGTGCTTTGGAACACAGAACATTGACCTCCTCTACGAGTAGATGGGTCTGGCTTCCTAGGAAATCATCTCCTTTATCTGTGTTAACAAATATCCCAGCTCTCTCACTTCCAATGGTACACAAGAGTGAGGGGGAGACCCCAAATGAGCCTGCTCCCAATGCCAAGGGAATAGTAACTACCCCATTTACATAGAGTGCTATTTCTACACAATTCTTCCTCTGGCCAGAGATTATTCAAATGGAGAGATACAGAAAGATTAGAAGTTCATTAGAAATTCTTGTCTGGGAATAATATTCATGAAATTGCCCCAAAGTCAGCTTATTAACCCTGGTCCTTAACACAGCATCATCAGATGCCTCTCTCACCTCTTTTCTGGATTCCTCCTTATAATAGTTTGTTTTATATCTTTCCAGAGCAGTCCTCCTCTCTTCACGGTACAGAGAGGATGCATTTGCATATGGAAATTAGGATAATCACAAAGACATGATGTAACAAAGTTATAAAATTAAAAAATATATCTTTAGGAAGGAGTAAATTAGACTGAAAACTTCCTGAGGCACGCTGCTTCTCCAGAGCGCAGTGCAGTGGGAGGGCACAGGCTCAGGAAGCAAACGGCCCTGTGATGGACTCTCAACTCTGCCGCTTACTTTGTTAAGCAGCAATAGTACTTCAAGGAGATCTTGGAGAAGTTTAAATTATGAATTCATATTAAACATTGAAAATAACCTCATAAGAGTAAATAAAAGTTAATCAAGTATGGGTCATAAGAATGGCAGTGGAAACTAAAATCTGGGAAATAGGGTGAAAGGATACAATACACGGGAGAACAGTAGGAGAGCTGAAAGTTTAGAAACAGACATTCATAAGACAGCCACAATATAAAGAAAGTTCTAAGCTCACAACATGGAACATAATATTCAAATGAAACATGTTAAACTGCAATATTTGTTCCTTTCTATATTGGAACCGCAAATGGTATAATCATTGCCAAATAGAAGCTATAAATAGATAATGCGACTTTGTATTTGTCATCAGCCATGTTTACTGAGAAATGAATCAAAATATTAAAGAAAACACTTCTTTGTTCCCAACTAGGATAACCAATTTACAAAATCCACTAAGCTTTCCAGCTGCTTTCAGGAAATTTTCCATATAGTCCACATCTACTTCTATTTCAAATGGCTGAGATCCCGTCACATGCTTGTCCTATTATGTCTTACAAAGAACTGAGTCAAACAAAGAATCAGTGTGCTTTTATTTTTTTTATCCCTACTGTTTTCATTTCCCCCTTTCTTTGCTGTCCTAACTGACCAGGTCAGGGGAGGTAGAACTTCCTGAGGAATATTCCACATGAGCAATAAATGCTGGATTTAGTCTCTTGGCAAGTGGTAACACTGAAATGAGTGAGATATATGAATAAGGTTACATTTAAAATACATGTCTAAACTGGCATAGCGTTGACCCTCCTTCACTCAGGTGATTCTCCATCTGTGAATATATGACTCTCCCACCTCTTCATGTTGAACTAGAAGCCAAGTGTCTTTTCTTGTCCTACATTTTTACACATTTTTCTCTTTGCAGTTTTACTGCCACCATTTTAGGTTAATTAACAACTGATGATGACACTAATGATTATCTGATAATAATTATCACAATAATTCCTTTATTGTTTTTTTTTTGCTTCCCATCTCTCTCTAGTCCATTGTGTTCTGAACACTGTACCACACCAGTCTTCCTGAAACATGAAAAATAATCTTACCATTGACCACAAAAATTCATCAAGAGACATCTAAAATCTGTAAGGTAAAGGAGAAATTCCTTAGTCTGGTATTTAAAACTTTCAAATCAAACTTCCCAGTCCTATGTCCCTTAACTTACCTACATAAATCATTTACTCCAAAGAAAGTCATGACCTTTATTAAAACCTTTCACTCCAGGTATTAAAGGTACTCCCCAATAATTCCTATGCAGGCACCTTACCTATTGAATTTAATACAGGGTGAGCAAAAGTAAGTTTACAGTTATTAAAAATAAATAATATAAGAATAAACTGCTTCACATACTCACAACTATAAACCTATTTTTGCCCACCTGTATAATCACTAATAATAACAAAAAACTAAATCTTGAGATATATCAAAATCTCACAGAATCTGGCCTTCAAGTACATATTCTCATGATTTTGCCCAAGCAGGATCACTACTGGAAAACAATATCATAAAAGTCAGAACAGTAATTCATCTTGTCAATTGATTTTTGATTTCTAAAAGCAAATATGTCCTTCCCATGAAGATACAGACTTTGTCTTTAGTCCTCTGCTGAATTCTCAATACCTGCAACACCCCCTGGCACCTAGTAGGTACAGAATAAATGTTTTGTAAGTGAATAAACCACAGTGGAACAATAGAACAGATCACACACGGCTTTGTTTTAAAATTTATTAGTAGAAATAGATCTTCAATGCATACTTTGTGTTTATACAAATTCTACATTCTTTTAAGGCTGTTTTGTTTTGTTTGGAGTTTTGGAGCCTCCAAATGAACTTAACATATTATCTATGCATTTGATTCTTTATAGACATTTCTTAGACTCTAAAATAAAATCTGAGAATCCATGCATATTGTATACCTTATTTAATTCAAAGAATTGTCTGAACTTTAAAAAAAAGTCAAAAAAAGGCTGCATTCAAGTTAAATAACCTATGTGTTCTAAAATGTTCATGTTCCATTTCTGAATAAAGAAAGACTTGTTCAGCATTATATATTGTTTGCTGTCTAATAAGTCAGATTTTCAGCGATACTTCATTATATTTTCTATTTTTAAATATCTTAATCCATTCCCAGAGATGATCTTGTAAATATTAAACATTGTGCCATATGCAGTAGTAGCTGAAAAGCTTAAATAAAACACAAACTGGTAGTTTTTAGACCGAGTATTTTAACCTCAAAATTATAGAGCTATATATACACAGATGGTATACTCTATATAAATTTAACTTTCCAAGTAACTTAAATACATTTAGCAAACATTCAGCCAAATACTCTTTTCATGAAAAGATATTGACCTTAGAATAAAAAGGTCATCAAAGGCACCAACAGACCACATTTAGACACCAATGTCTGGACATAGTACTAGGCCTATGGAATCTGAAATTCCCAGTAAAGTCCGTTATTAAGAAAAACAAGATTGGTTTTTAGCCTACTGAACTGTGCAGCACATACAAAAGTGCTTAGCCTGACAAAATTACCAAAATAAAAACACTTTGAAGGTTGTTTGGTTCTAGAAATATTAACTATTCTGTACTTTTGAATAATTTAACATTTTCTTTTTAAATTTTATATAAATGTTTTCTTTTTAAGAAGTTTCAAAAGCACACAAAAAATAGTTTAAACTATAATAATCTGTTATTTTCCATCCTGGTTAGCTCATCACAAATAACTCAACAAGAGAATGCTTGAATACTCAGCTCGTACTAAAATTCAGTGTTTGAAGAGACCCGTCACTTCATCCATTGTGTGCTACACTAGACCCTAAGACAGGCTGCCGGCAGACAGGACAGGTGCAACTCTCTGACAGCCAGCGGTCAATGCAATGGATGTGAAATTCGTGCGTGCAAGGTAACTGCCTGAGCTTGTTTCCAGTTACGTAGTCACTGATACAAACACTACAGATTTTACCTAGTTCATTGTCAATACTGTTAGGCTCATAGTTCCGGGTAGAAAGATTATCAATCTGCTCTTTGGTTAAACCACATACGTGATCATCACCATCACCTTCGTGTAGTAGAAAGAAGTGAGCAAGCCGAAGAATAGGTTGTGTTCCAGTTTCCACTAAGTTATTTGAATTTCCTAACTGCCTACCACTTCTGTCACTGTTTTGGGCATGAGGCTGGATGGTCTCATTCTCATCACTCATTCCAGTGCTGTCTTCTTGGGCCTGCCTGGCCTGAGATGCACCTTCGTGGTGCTGCCTGATGTCATTCACTGGACCCGGGTTACTTAGCTCTGTGTGTATCTCTGGTAAACGCTGACCATTCCTCCGAATCTCTGACTCAGATTCGGCCTCCATTACAGAACTCAGTTCTCCAAATCCAGTCATGATTTGTCTTAAAATCGACTGAAGAGCCACTGAGGATGGTTCAACAAGCTCATTCTCAGACATTCTCTGAAGAGGAACTGTTATGGTACTAACATAGGTTCGAACACCTGACCGCTCTAAACGAGAAATAGTTCGTCGAAAGCCTCTGTTATTGCTTTCGATGGTGACTGTATTTTCTGTGAGCCTTACTCTAGATCGAGTTCTGTTTGCAATACTATCCTGATCTCTGTTCTCTCCAGGACGAATCCTTCTCACTTGAAGGTCCAGTGTGATTGTCGGATGTCGTGCAGCAGTTGAGGATCTGCTAGAGTCTTCTCCTTCTTCTACTGTTATTCTTGACACAAGTCTTGAGTTAGAGAATGGGGTATATGCTCTATCTCTGCGTGCTCTATCTTGTTCTAAAAAGACACGAGTTATACCTCTCCTCCTAACAGACCTTCTAATGGTTTGTTGTACAGGTCTACCTTCCCTCTGTGAATTATGATAAACAGTGCCCCTTTGTCTTTGAATTGGTGAACGGCTTCGACTATTCAAAGTAGACTGTAATCTTATTGGCTCTAATCCTTGGTTTGTATTCCTCACTGTAACATTACTTCTAGCCCCATTTTCCCATACATGTGGTGCTCCAAATCGCTGCCCCTCCCTTTGCCTGAGTTCACTACCACCCGACTGGTTTGTGTAACTACTGAAATTAGCATGTGGAGCCCTAGTTCTAGGGATGCCAACTGCTCCCCTGGTTCCATTTCTTAATCTTCCTGATGCTGAGAAAGATCCTTCTACTGAATTCTGCCCCCTTGAGCCAAGCCTAGTTCTTGGAATGTTGGAACTACTACCACTGAAATTCACTGAGGTTTGGCTTCTTGTTCGCCTAGCCACAGGACTAGTTGATCTTTGCTGTCTATTTGCAGTATGATCATTGCTAATATCTGAAATGGAAATGCCTGTATAATCTTCATCATGAGTTTCAAATCCTCTATTCTCATGATTGATGTGGATTTCCAGACTAAACCGAAAGTCTCCACTATTAGGGTTTGTTCGACTCACAACTCTCCAAGATTGGTTCCCATTTTGTCCACTTCGAATTGCATGGCCTGTGCGACCAAAGGTATTCAACCATTCTAGAAGAGCGTCTTCATTTGAACTTTCTCCAGGGACTTCTGAGTCTGGGAAGCAAACCAAGTCAACTTAAGACCAATTTTTAAAATCTGTCCTTAGATTTTTATTGAAAGCTTGTATGAAAAAGTTTTTATTAAATTAAATTATGTTTAAGAACATCTGTGCATTTTAATGAGTGAAAATGGCAAAAAACCCAACTTTTTAAAAGGTGTACACTATAAGCATATTATAATGCATACCTATGTATTATAAAAACTTACTATTTATGCAAAGCTGTGAAAAAAATCCTCACACATGCTTTCTATATGCCTATTATTGGCAAAATATTAAGGCAAATAAGATATATTTCCCATACCAAAATTATACATTTAGATTGCTTTATTCATATGGCAATGTCAATAAAACACAGTGGCAAAATTTAGATATAATTCATCTTAAATTTGTGGAATCCTTCTGGTAAAGGTAACTCAATCAACATTTTTGGAACTAGGTATTTTTTAACCTTGGGAATTTTATTCTATTTCTCAGGAACTGCCAAAAATTTACAACTAAAAAAATGTGGCTTTCTGAATACATTGTTAGAACTACATTATCTGTATTTATGTAAACCTTAGAAATTTTAGGCAGGTTATTTAAGTTCTCTATAGCTGTGTCCTTATCTGTACATTAGAGATAGTAGTATAAATTTATAGAGTTACCATGAGGATAAAATAAGCTATTGTATATAAAATGAATAGTACAATACCTAGCATACAGGAAAAACTCAATGTTAGCTATCATACATAATGTAATAAAATACATTTTCTGTTCATTTAGAACATAAGATCCATGAACACTAAGGCTTATTCGCATTAAGTTTCCAGCTTCTACAATAGTATGTGGTACAACAAATCAGACTATCAATTAATATTGCTTAATGAATCCATTCAGGTATAAATGTGTCCCTGAAAAACTTTGACTCTGAGTCTGCTATTATGGTAAGCTTAAGTTTTCCAATTTAGCCAGTGGATTATCCAAAGTAAAAAACTGAGCAAAAAGGAAAAAGGACTGACGGACATAGACAACAGTGTGGTGATTGCAGGGAGAGAGGAGGATATAAGGGGACTAAATGGTAATGAAAAAATTACAATAAAAATATTTTAAAATTAACAAAAAACCTGAATAAAAAGCATTCTAATTCACATTAACTATTTAGACTTTAACCTTAAAGTTTGTTCTACTCAAAAACAGCTATTAAATGGGATTGCTTTGGCTTCATTTCCTTAGTGCAATCTCTCGTAAAAATCTTTTTAAAGTGTTGACTTCAAGCTCTTAATCAGCCTCTGGTGTCATAAAATAAATAACTTTAGCCGTATTCTAAAGATATAAGCTACTTTACATGTGGTAAGTGCCTTTTCAATATGGTGGTATAATTTACATACCTAAACATAAAGTAAAAAAAGGGCTAATACCCAATTCCCTTTTTCATTTGGAAAAAGACCTGAGTAAAAGGCAGGTAAACATTAATCATTCTAAATGCAACTTCCTTCTTTAATTACAAGAACGTAGTGATAAGAGTGTGTGTCTAAGAGTTCACTATTTATCTAACAAAACCTTTCCTACCCTTCTTCCATTGTGAATGCAGTGTGTGGTCACGAGGACAGGCTGGCAGTTAGGTGTGGCCAGGTCACTGAGTCCTCATCAATGGAATGGGAGTGGAAGTGATGTACCTCACTTTCAGGCTGGTGCCCGTATCTCCTTTATGCCAGCTGGAACCTAAATACGCTGCGACTTAGCTCCAGCAGGCAAGCAGTACCCCAGTGCAGTCGGGTCCAATAAAACTCTGTGTCATAATGGAGATGTTCTGTACCTATCCTGTCCAATGCAGAAGCCACTAGCCATGTGACTGTTAAGCACTGAATGTGGCTAACATGATTGAGGCTCTGTATTTTTTATTTTATTTCATTTGAATTTAAATAGTCACATGTGGACGCCACAGTTGTAGAAACTCTGCCAGCTAGATGGGTCCCAGAGGCTTTACGGAGCAAAATTCGCCTATCTTCCCCAGCCCGTTAACATGAAGGAAAAATAAACTTCCATCTTATTGAGCCGTTGCATTGTTCAGTTATTAATCATCTTTGTCATAACTAGTATAATGTTCTTAATATTATATATGAAACTACTAGTAATAAATACCTCTGGGGATGGAAGTAGAACTGGTAAGAGGGACATTAAGTTGGCTTCACTTTTAACTTTATATACTTTTTATTCGGTTTGAATTCTTTTTACAAGCACTTTGTTTTCTTATCATAAGTTCTTATATTATGACTTAGTGTTTGTTCAATAAAATGACAAAGCAAACAGAAAAACAACAAAACAAGCAAAACAGGTTTCCTGACTCAGTCTTTTTGTATTGCTCTGCATAAATTTTTAGAAGTTAGGTTTAGTTATATTACTTTAAAAAAGATATTGTATACTTTCTAAGATTAAAAGAAACTATGGTGGTAAGTAACTTAATTGTATACCATCTCGTACACACGAGCTCCCTGAAGGCAATCTGTGTAAGCCATCTCTGTATTCAAACCCTGCCCCATACCGCCTAATTACCTGCTTTGCATGTAACACATAAATACTGAGTAGCACATCAAAACTGGGAAATATTGAAAACAAACATATTGTACACGAGCCAGTAAATTCATTTCTGCGACTGTCCTAATGAAACTTGTTCCTTATGGAAAGGAGTCCACAATACCTCTGGTATTTGTCCCATTTCTCAAGTCAGGCTGAGACGCTAACTGTTCCTTGACTCCATCTAAGCGCTGTTGTAGTTCTTCTGATGTTATTTCTCCTAAAACAATGAAAAATTGCTCACTGAAATTAAAAACTTTAACTAAGTTTTATTATAACTCACGAAGGATAAGACTAATCTTTAGTTGTAGAAGACATTTTATTGTGTTCATTCTGTAGATTAAAGAGTTAAAATATTTAAATGATGCAAATACACATCATTTTGATTGTTTCATTTATTAATATTTTATTTAAATTAATATTTATTTTGAATAATTGATAAAATTTTCTCAATCAATACACTTAGGAACCCATGAGCTATAATTCCATTGATTTTTGTCAGAGTTAAAAAGAAACTAAAAAGGGAGTATTTCTAGAGAAAACTTCAAATCTTTATGGACTTGGATTTCACCTCAACAGTTCAATGGTACGGGTCATCCATACAGAACATGTGAATATGCACTATATAAGTACATCCGAGTACATACACAAACATACGAGTTTCAATGAGTTCATCTGTAAAATAAATTTGTAACATAGTTATAGAGCACATTGGACTTTTTGGCAGTTATTAATTCAGCTAAATTAATTACATTACCCCCCATGTAACAACTGAGTTTTAAATACAGTAGTTGCTCCTTATCTGTGGGAGACATATTCCAAGACCTCCAGTGGATGCCCGAAACTGTGGATAGTATCAAACCCTATATATACTGTTTTTTCCTATACATATACACCTACGATAAAGTTTAATTTTCAAATCAGGCACAGTGAAAGATTAACAATGACAATGAAACAAAACAATGATAACAATATACTGTAATTAAATTTATGTGAATGGCTTTGGGGCCATTGTTAAGTAAAATAAGGGTTACTTGAAGACAAGAGCTGCCATTCCACCACAGTTAATCTGGTAACTGAAACGGCTACTAAGTGACTAATGGGCGCCTAGCGGAAGTAGGGTGATACGGTGGACAGACTGGATGACCCAGGTTCGGGGCAGGGTGGCACGACATTTCACCACGGTATTCAGAACTGCATGGTATTTATTTATTGCCTTGGGTAACTGAAACCTCAGAAAGAGAAACCATGGATAAGGAGGGAGGTGGTGGGGGGAAAGCAGACACACAACTATCATAATTTTATTTGTAGAAATATTACTTAAGAGAAATAGGGCCATCTATGTAAATATTTGACACTATAATGTACATTAACCTGCCTGTTAGGTTGGCATTTGTATAATAGTGCTGCATGTATAATATTCTTAACCTAGTTATAAAATACAGAAGGCAGCGATTTTCTATTTTGTTATACAAAAAAGTTCTTAAATTCACAGAAACAGTACACTATATATTGGAAGAGAGAAGAGGGGAAGAAAAATCTATCCTTATTTTGTAATACCTCTTTATAATGATGAAAAAGGTGTCTACTCTTTTACCCATCTCTTACCAGGGGTGCCTAAAAGACTATGGTCTCTCATTAGCCGGTAATCTTCATCACTGAGTTCATTAATAAATTGATAATAAGCTTCTTCTCTGTGGAGACGCTCTTGCTGCCATCTTCTCTCATTTTCATGATGATCACGGTCTTGAAATGAGGTTTCTTCACCATCATCATCTGATCTAGATCTAGACTGATTCATACTGAGATTCCTGGCTTTCTGTTTAAACAACATATATATATATACATATAATTCAAGGTGTTAGTCATGGACTATATATATATATGGCTTCATGTAATTAATTTATATATGTTTTTAATTTTTATATGTTTAAGATTTTTAATTTACTTTTTAGCAAGAGGGGAAGGGAGAAAGAGCGGGAGAAACATTGATGTGAGAAACACCCATCAGTAGCCTCTCGCATGCCCCCAATTGGAGACCCAGGGCAACCCAGGTATGTGCCCTGACTGGGAATCTAACCTATGACCATTTGGTTTGCAGGATGCTGCCCAACCCACTGAGCTACACCAGTCAGGGCAATATTTTTATTTGTAAATGTTGTCCCCTACTCAAATACTTCATGTGCCAAATCTTGCAATGAGAGCTTTTATATAAAATGGAAAATAGCTTCTAGGAGGTAGAATACATTGGACCTATTTCTTTGCCTGAAGCCTTCATTTAAGTCAGACTGGATTTGGTTTCACCACACATTTCTCATACCTGAATGCCAAAGTGATTATCTCGTTTTGTACCCTTTGTCCAGTAAAGTTAGTGTTGAAAGTCCTCATTAATGTTTCAAATATCTGAGTACTTCATGTTAGCATACAAATTTTAAGCTTGAGTCACACACTGTCTTTATTTAATAAACAATTGGCTATTGGGAGGTTATTATTTACATTTACTTTCAGCAAGGGCATTCTTCCCAAAATAAAGCTCATAAATGTAATATTATACCCCTCAACCCAAATGTATTTTGTTGAGGTAAAAATAATTTAGCTTACTGAATAGACTTGACATTGATGTCTCCTTAAATCTAACAGGAAAAAAATACCTCATGCATGGCTCTGAGGTTTGTTAGAGTACACCAGAGTACTGTGCATCTCCACATCTCAAACCTCATCCCTAAGCCTGGAATGGTCAGTTCCAAAGGTTTCTGAGTGCCAGTGAAATGTCCTGATATTGCCTACGCAAACACCGTTTGGGATTATACTTAAACGTCATCCCTGAGCAGCTTACTTTTAACCTATAAGGAAATCAAGGGAGGAAATTATTTGTTTCATAAATATTTTAGAATTTCTTTTTTTATTTTCCTTTATTGATGAGAGAGAGAAGAGAGAGAGAGATCAATTTGTCATTCCACTTATTTATGCATTCATTGGTTGATTCTTGTATGTGCCCTGACCAGGGATGGAACTTGGCAACCTTGGCATATTGGGACAACACTAACCAATTGAGTTACCCTGCCAGGGCTTAGAATTTCTTAAACACATCTACTCAGAAAGTCATTAAAGCAACTGTTCTCAACTGGGAGTGCACATCAAACTCACTAGAAAAATTTTAAGAAATACAGATGCCCAGATCTCATTCCCAGTCCTTGGTCAGAATTTTCCAGGGTAGGGCCAAGTCAGTCTTTAACAGCTAACTTGGGTGTTTCTGTGGATGAAATAAACTATTCTTTACACATTTCTGGCAAGTAATATAGCACATGACTTAATAGAAGCTGGACAATCGAATGACTAGTTCGTCAGTGAAGCAACTGTTGCAACTCTGACTCAGTGTTTAAGAAGCAAACTACTTTAAATATAAAGTGAAATTAGTCTGTAAGTCTAAACTATTGTATGAGTAAGCAACAATCCAATTTCATGCATATTCTAACATTAAAGTAAATTCGAGGATTTTTTACAGTGATTATCATGTCATTTTTAAAGGAAAGATCTAGTAGCACTATTCACTCAAATGCAAATTAACATTACTAAAGCCTCAACATTTATTTCTATTTTCAGAATGATAGGACTAGATAACTATTATTAAAGAGCATATTTGGTAGGTAAAGCAGTAATGATTTTTGTATCAAACAATTTAAGAATTTGAATCCTATAATAAAATCAAGCTACTCTAACAGTATTCACAACTTAAGAGCTTCTTCTCAAAGGTTTTTTTAAATAATTATCCACAATTAAATCAAAGTGGATACCTTATTTTCCTTTCAACATGCTTTTAATATATGCAATGGTATCCATTCTTCAATGGCTTTTGTGCTTTTTTTGAGAGCTGCCCATCTGAATCAATAAAAGAAAGTTAAATTAATAAATTGTCTATTTGAAGGCTAGGAGCGGCCGGTAGTTCCTTAAATCTGCTGCAAAGTCAAAGCAAAATCTCCGATGAATTTTGTTAAGACGCTCACCTAGAAAATTAGATTTCAAAACAGATCATGAAAAGCTCCCCCAAGGCCATTTCTCTCACCACAGAAACTAGCCCTTGCCTCCTACGGCGTTCCCATTTGGATGTGGCCAGGGTTAAGTGTCTTCTATTTACTTCTACACTTGCACTTGCTTGCCACACCCGCCCTCCTCTGTCTACTGGTTCCTTTTCTGGCCGTTGCGACAGAGGCTCGCGCTTGGGTACGCTTCCCACTACAATAAACAAACTGGGTTGAACGAGCCAGCCCACCTCTTCCCAACGCATCCCCTAGCGACCTAAGTTCCCACAGAGAAGCAGGTGACAGACGGTGCATCTGAACCAATCACCAATGAAGGGAGCTCCGTCGGAGAGAAATAAACCAATCGGAGAAGAGATGTCCCTCAAGGACCGCCCACTTTATTAGCGTCACCGAGAGATCTTCTGAGCTCACCTCCCTAGGACCTGGGCTGTCTTCTTCCAGCCTAGAGAAAATTCGGGGGCAGGTGGCTGTCCTTTCAGATCTCGGAGGCTGTGACAGGGAGGCGAGAGGGGCTTCCCCCGGGGGCCGCTGCGAACTCTAATCTCTACTACAGAATGAGACCAGAAGCCCAGGCTGCAGCTTGGGATCTTTCCGCGGGAGGGAGGTTATGAAGGCGGAATGGCAGACCCCGTCCCTTCTTCGCCACAGTCAGTCAACGCGCTGGGTGGGGAGGAGAGGCTCCACCGCCGGCCCAGCGCTCGCGGGTGATACTGACAACTGACAACTGCGTCGGGTGGGACTGAGCTGCGGTCTCAGCACTCGCTCCCAGGGCTGGGAGTCACTGCGCCTCCTGGAGTGCTGTGTACCCGGCCGTTCAGCACTCACAGCAGCCGCTAGTCCCAGGGGCACAGCCTGCTTGCCACTCTCGAGGACCAGCACCTACTCTGCGCTTTGGTGCCGCTTGTTTGCTGAGCCAGGCCACAGAGTACAACCCAATGGACAGTCTTGTACCTACCTATCTCAATGCCCAAGTATCCCGAAAACAACCAGCCAGGCTCTTTCCCTTCTTGCTCATTGGGACCTGGAAATTACAAATCTGGAAAGGACAGCCGCCCGCTTATATTTGTTTCTTCACTTTCCCTCTAGGAAGGCACTTTGAAACCCCCCACATTCA
>PVJI01000572.1:28986-246504 GCA_004026765.1 Micronycteris hirsuta
TCCCCTTCCCTCTCCTCCCCTTCCCCTCCCTTCCCCTCCCTTCCTCTCCTCTTTCCCTCCCTTCCCCTCCCCTCCCCTCTCCTCTCCTTCCCTTCCCTTTCTTTCTTTCCTTCCATGGAATGAGGAACTACTCCGTCCTTACCATTATGCTGAGGACTTGGATAACAGACAGATGTCTTTAGCACCCATGAACTACCAGTGTAGTATCTGTAGATGGACAACTAAAAATAAAATCAGCGTATTCTTATAGATACTAAGATGGAAATAAACAAATACTGCAGTCCACAAGGCCCTTCAAATATTTTTGTTCCATATCTCTACAGACTGATCTCTTCTTGGCATCAGGAACTACCAGAATTCCTAAGCAATGCCCAAATCCAGTTGTACCTAATTTTTACTATCTCCCAGGAGTCTGCTCATATCTCATTTTCAAGGATTTTTAAAAAATATATTTTATTGATTATGCTATTACAGTTGTCCCATTTTCCCCCCTTTATTCTCCTCTGCCCCACACCCTCCCCATTCCCCGCCTTTTAGTTTTTGTCCATGGGTCATACACATAAGTTCTTTGGCTTCTACATTTCCTATACTATTCTTTACCTCCCCCTGTCTGTTTTCAACCTACCATTTATGCTACTTATTCTCTGCACCTTTTCCCCCTCTCTCCCCCTACCACTCCCCTGTTGATATCCCTCCATGCCTTATATAAATCCCTTTAACATTTCGTATAATAAAGGCTGGGTGATGATGAACTCCTTCATTTTCAAGGATTTTTTATGATACTTCTGAAGTGACACCCTCGCTCCACCTGCCAGCCAAAACTCCACACATAAAACTAGGAAGATGTCCCTTTGGGAGTCTCCTATAGCTCCTTCTGTATAACTCTATTTTAGCACATTCACTTACTTATATACTGAGTTTCCCTATGTAGTAGGTGTTAGTGATAACAGCAGAGAATAAGACAATCAAGTTCCTTGCCCTCCTTTTCAGTGGAAACAGACAGCAACTGAGAAAGTACTTACAGTGATTTTTTTTGTTAATTTATGTCTTCCCATCTAAGAATCTAACTCCTTAAGTTTGAACAAATGGTTTTATTCATTCTTATAGTCCGAGAACTTAGCACAGCACCTAGTACAACATCCTCCTCAGCCTATTGTATGGTTGAGTAGAGAAAAATGCAAAGTTTTTGCAAATAAGATAAATGAGTGTTAGTAAAATGACCACAGAAATTGTGAGTACAAGTCAGAGAAAACCGCATGTAAGGTATCCAAGCACTTTATATATGTATACATGTTTTAAAGAGTATAGTATTCCACCAAGTACAAGTATGTTTTAAATATTAAACTGAAAAAATATATATCCTAAGAATTGAAAAATGAAAAATCCAATCAATTGATTTCACTGGTGAGAAGCTGCAGACTTTTTTGAGTAGACAGGTAATATATGTAACTTGAATCCAACACTTCGCTACAGTTTTTGTAGCCCGAGACAAAGTGACTAGAAAATAAGACTAGATATGATCATTGAGACAGAGAGTTGAATCATTCCAGATGTCTGTTTTTCTAGGTCTCAGGACCTGCCAAAATCTCTGCTCTAACTGACCTCTGTTTACTGAAATGGTGCCTGGCTTTTTTTAGTGTGTGTGCATCTTTTAACTACAGGACTTTTTACAATTAAGAATTTTAAAATGTAAAAGAATGAAACTATAACATTAAATGGATTCTGTGTATAATTGGTGTTTCGTATACTTATAATGTTTAATTAACTTTTGGTATCTTAGAATGATAACCTCAAAATTTTAAATGAAAAACTGAATAATTGATTTAGACTTCTTTTTTTAGTTGAATTTATTGAGGTGAATTGGTTAATAAATTATTATTTGAGGATTTAGAAAGACTATAAATCCAATATTTAAATTACTTATGAAAGAAATAAAATATTAAATGTATAAATATAATTTGTAAATACAGTTTTAGATATTTAAAGACGATTAATTAAGTAAGTATGTGAATGAGATCTAAAGTTAGTCAAAAGCTAGTTCTAAATGACCATTAGTTTACTACACTTACCACTAGACTAATAAGACCTATAATCTAAATTAAAAGGCTAAGATTTAACTAGGGCATTGAATTTGGAACCTGATAAATTGCATATTAATTGTTTAAAGTAAAAATGTTTCTAAAAATGAGTATTTTCTTCATTTCCTCATAAAATATCTTTCTAAACAGCTTTATTGAGCTGTAATTCACATACCATGAAGTTTATCTATTTAAAACATACAACTCAGTGAGTTTTGGTATTTTCATAGAGTTATATAGCCATCACCACAATAATTTGGCAACACTTTCATCTCCCCAAGAAGAAACCCCACACTCAGAAACAGCCACTGATTCCTTCCCATCCTACCGCAGGTAATCACTTTCTTTCTCTATAATTTGCCTATTCTGGATATTTCATATAAATGGAATCATACAATGCGTGTCTTTTGTGTCTGACTTCTTTCACTTAGCACACTATTTGCAAGAGTCATCCGTGTTGTACCATGTGTCAGTACTTCATTCTTAAAGAGAAATTTCTGAATAGTTATTTTCCTGGCATATAGAAACCATATTCAAAGACAGCCCCTGTTAAGGCTGAAATATGTCCTCCCACCCGAAAACTCATGTTTTCAAACCCTAACACCTAGTATCTCAGAAAGTGACTTGATTTCAACATAGAACCTTTAATGTGTTAAGTTAAAATGAGGGCATTGGGGTGAATCCTAATCCAATCTGTCCTGTGTCCTTATAAGAAGAGGAAATTTGTACACACAGACACTAGGCCATGTAAGGGCATAGCAAGAGACAGCAGCTATCTGTAAGCCAAGGAAAGAGGCTTTGGAAGAAATCAAACCTACCAGCACCTTGATCTTGGACTTCCAGCCTTCAGTACTGTGAGAAATAAATTTTTGTTGTTTAAGCCACCAGTCTGTGATATTTTGTTATGGTAGCCCTAGAAACTAACACAGCCCTTTATTAAGAGTTTAAGAGTTTTACTCTACCAGAAACTCCTCCAGATAGAAGCATGAACCTAGGGAAATGGAGGATTCAGCCTTCTAAACCTGTGTTCTAGAGATGTCCATCATTTTCTTTCAGAGAACTTCCCACTGCTTTGAAGGAGTAGCTCTAACCATGTGACCCCACCTTTCTGGCCACAGCTATTTAAATTAAGATCCATGGACTTTCAGTCAAGATGGCAGCATAGGAAAATATGGCTTGCCTCCTTGCACAACCACATCAAAACTGTAACTGAACTATTGAGCAAACCATCATTCCAAACTCTGAGAAATTGAGCTGAATGCAAGTCTTACAACTATGAATTAAAGAAGAAACCACATCAAGACTGGTAGGATGGGCAGAGACATGGAATGAGCTAGGTCCACAACCATGTATGACAGATAAAAATCAGGAGGGACATCTCAGGATCGAGGGGGTCCCAGTCCCACACTGGCCCCCCAGCACAGGGTTCCAGTGCCAGGAAGATAAGTCTCCATAACTTCTGGCTGTAAAAACCAGTGGGGATTGAGGCTGTGGAAGATAGTAACTACTGGACTCCATGGCAGTTACTCTTAAAGGGCCCATGCATGAATGTACTTGGATTCACTCCCTCTGAACTCCAGCAGAAGGGCAGCACATTGAATGGTATCAGAGACAGTAGGGGAGGGAGGAACTGAATTGTCCAGCATCAAGGTGAGAGTTGTGGGGCAGCCTTCTCCCAGACAGAAGTGCTAACAGAGGCCATTGCTCCTTTTCTGAGCCCTCCCCTCATAGAGCAAGCAGGCAGGTGCCTTATCTGTGACTCCATCAACCTGACTCACACTCTTTGCCCCACCCTGGTAATTTCCTGAGGTCCTGCCCAAGCCAACTTTCAGACCCACCCAGGCTATTTCCAGTGGCTTTTCCAAATGAATGGATTGGCTTGGCCCATGCTTCAGATTTTTCTAAATCCTCTCAAACAACAGCATCTGGCTTCAGCAAGCCCTGTTCCTCTTGCTAAATTGCCCCAGGCCTGGTACTAGTAGTATCTGGCCATGGTTCACAGTTTGGTCTCCACTGGCACCTCCAAACCCAGCACAAGTAGCAGCCACCTGCAGGTTGCTTTGTAGCTAATCCTGTGTGACCCCAGACAGAATACAAGCAGTGGCTGACTTTGGATGTGCCAATAGCAATCAACTGCAAGAGGAGGGTGTACACAGCTCACACAGTGGGTGCACCTTGAGTACCCAGGTTGGGTCATAGGGGAGGCTGTGCCACTGGATCCTACAGAACACCTACCACATTAGACCATTCTACCAAGTCTGGGAGACATAGTGGCTCTACCTAACACATAAAACCAAATACAAGAAGATTGCCAAAATAAGGAGACAAAAAAAATGGCCCAAATGAAAGAACATAACAAAACTCCAGAAAAAGAACTAAACAAAATGGGGACAAGTGATCTACTAGATGCAGAGTTCAAAATACTGGCTATAAGGATGCTAAATGAACTTAGTGAGGACTTCGGCTGCATAAAAAAATATCTAGTCAGAAATGAAGGATACATTAATTGAAATGAAAAATTTACAGAGTAACAACAGTGGAATGGGTGATGCAGGGAATCAAGTTGGTAATTTGGAACATAAGGAAGCAAAAATCAACCAATCGGAACAGCAAGAACCAAAAAAAAAATCCACAAAAATGAGGATAGAGCAAGTAGCCTCTGGGACAACGTCAAGCATTCCAACATTCACATTATAAGGGTGCCAGAAGGGGAAGAGAAAGAGCAAGGAATTGGAAATCTATTTGAAAAAATAATGAAAGAAAACTTCCCTAACTTGTTGAAGGAAAGAGACATACAAGTCCAGGAAATACAGAGAGTCCCAAACAAGATGGATGCAAAGAGGCCCACTCCAAGACACATCATAATTAAAATGCCAAAGGTTAAAGATAAAGAGAGAATCTTAAAAGCAGCAAGAGAAAAGCAGTTAGTTACCTACAAGGGAACCTCGGTAAGACTGTCAGCTGATTTCTCAAAAGAAACTTTGCAGGCTAGAAGGGATTGGCAAGAAACATTAAAAGTGATGGAAAACAAGGACCTACAGCCAAGATTGCTCTACCCAGCAAAAATATCATTTAGAATCAAAGGGCAGATAAAGAGCTACCTCAAAAAGAAAAAAGCTAAAGGAGTTCATTATCATCTAGCCAGTATTATATGAAATGTTAAAGGGTCTTCTTGATGAAGAAGAAGAAGGAGAAGAAAGAAGAAGAAGAAAAGGAAGAAGTTAAAAAATATGAACAATGAAAATGGCAATAAATACATACCTATCAGCAATTGAATCTAAAAAACAAAATAAATAAACAAGCAGAACAGAAACAGAATCATAGATACAGAGAACATTTTGATGATTGTCAAATGGGCAAGGGGCCAGGGAGATGGATAAAAAATGTGAAGGGATTAAGAAGTATGAGCGAGTAGTTACAGAATAGTCGTGGGGATGTAAAGTACAGCACAGGGAAGATAGCATCCAAAATACACATACACATGATGCTTGGAAATAGAAAACTACATGGGGATTGCCTGAGGGAGTTGGGGGGGCAGGGTGCTGGGTGGAGGGGAACAAAGGGGGAACATTTGGGGCAACTGTAATAGCAATAAACAACTGTAATAAACAATAAAATATAATAAAACAAGATCCATGCCCAAGATTTTCTGGCAATTTGGAATTATGTCATTGAGACTTTTGTTTAACTGTGAGTAAAAGAACTGAAGGATCATACAGACTGAAAGGCTAAGATTTTTCAGAGGGAGGCTATAGGCAAGCAGATAAGTAATTAGAAAAGAAACAAAGAGTATTCTAGTTCCCAAGTGACTCGGTAATTTTGCCAACAAATGAGTTTGTGAGATTCTCCTGTGTTTTTTTAAAGATTTTATTATTTATTTTTTAGAGGAAGAGTGATAGAGAAAGAAAGAGAAACACTGATTGATTGCCTCTTGATGTGCCCTGACTGGGGACAGACCCCGTAACTCAGGCATGTGCCCTGACCAGGAATCAAATCAGCAACATTTTGCTTTGCAGGACAATGCCCAACCAACTGAGTCACACTGGTCCGGGCTGATTCTCCTGTGATTTTACCTCATTCTCTCTCTTCAGTTGGGTTCTTTTACCGGGGTTCTTGTACCTAAAGCATCTTCCTTTGATCAGCCAGGGTTCAAGGCAGAATACAAAAATCACTCTACCATTTTAGAATGGAAATGTATTTATTACAGGGAATTGGGCACCTACACAATCTTGGTAATAGATAAAGGAGTGGGCTCTAAGCTGAGCCTCAAACTGATTCCCACAGTCTTATGGGACCAACCTGAGTGGAGGTAGCATCTCTGAAGTTACCACTGGAAGCCCTGAGTTCAAGAGTGTACTGCCTCAGCTCTGCAATACAGTGATCTTGGAAGACAACATCAGAAAACCTCTGCCATCAAAGCCATCAATTACCTTAATGCCATCAAAAAAAGTAACCTGGAGCTGAATCACTACTGCAGAAAATCCTCGCCTTCCCCAAACCATCAGAACAATATCCCTAAGTAGGTAGAAATACGGCCTCTGTTTTGGTTCAGTTTTCCACATTTGGTGAATACATTTAACTGGCAGAATATAATGTACATCCAGAACTCTGGTTGCTAGAATATCTGGGTAACATCACTTTTTAGTTGTCCAGACTTTGTACAAGATGGCACAGTAGAAGAAAGGAAGAATGGAGGTTGAGCAAGAAAATCCAAAGTACCTAACACTGTTCTCACCTATCCAATTGGGCAGAGACTGTATTGGGTTAGATTTTCCAAAAACAGAGCCTGTGGCAAGGATTCTTGACATTAGGGGAGTGCTCTCTGAAGAGAGGGAGTGAAGGAAGCAGGACTGGCTAGGAAGACAAAGAGACAAGAATGAGCCTCAGCTGATGCCATAAAATGCACCAGCAAGTGTTAGCCAAAAAGGCAGTTTTTTGTACCCCTATGCCATTGGACAAGGTCTTAGGGGACAGGAAGGCCACAGAGCCTCATCAGTGAGATGGCTCCTGTTTTGGCCAATGTTAATTCTCTAGAGAAGGCAGCATCTGGCATTGTTATTTAACACTCACAGCAGCTGGAGTATAGAAGCACTAGCGTAGAAAGTGGATTTGGGCAAGCCACAAACAGAATTCACTATAGTCCATCCTTTGCTTAGATCACTTACTTTTCACATTAAGTTACTCCATCCAAGCAGTTTCTCCAGAATTCGTATTTGTCAAAATTTCTGAGAAATTTCATAAGAGTAGGGCCATGAGATGAATTACAGTCCCTACCACCACAGCTGGTCCCAAGGCCATGACTGATACTCATTATCGTTTTCCTCCACCACCCCTTCTGGATTCCCCTTTACTTGAGCTATCACTACTGCTGCTGTAGATGGCTTGACTGATGGATTAACCCAAGAACTCATCACTGAGCTGTTTGAGACCCTAGTTATCACACTCTTATCAGGCCATAGTTGCTGTATTTGCCAGTTTATAGTTACAATCAGTCATGGAAATACCAAGAAATGCCTACGGTGAACCTCCTGAGTGCCAAACATATACCTCTCTGCCTCCATTACATAGCAGCCCCACCTCTTCTTTGCTATTTTACTAGAAGAACCATCAGAACAGGGATGGACAAGTCCATATGAAGGTCAATATCAGTGGAAAAAGAAGCAAACATTAATGAATACTCACCATGTTCCAGACACCATACCAGCTGTTTTCCTAGCAAACAGTAGGGGCTCAGTAAGTGTTGTTGTATGAATAACAGAGTGGGAATGAAGCAGAGGGCAGGTAGGATGGGGAAAAACTCCCATGTAAGAAATGTCCTGCTGAAAACTGCCATTTTTTAAATATGGAAGATGTTATACCTGGAATAGACCACAATAGACCAGGCTGGGAGTGGGGAGAGTAGGAGACAGGAACATCAAACTGGAAGTGCTAGAAACTAATTTCAATAGGCATTGTTTATAATTTAGAATGTATATTCTGGGGGAGAAAGCATGCGTGATAGTGCCCTGGCTAGTTCGAAAATATACATTTAGCCCTGGCTGGTGTAGCTCAGTGGATTGAGCGCAGGCTGGGAACCAGAGGGTCCCGGTTCGATTCCCCGTCAGGGCACATGCCTGGGTTGCGGGTCGTGTCCCCAGTGAGGGCCATGTGAGAGGCAACCATATATTGCTATTTCTCTCCCTCTTTCTCCCTCCCTTCCCCTCTGTCTAAAAAATAAATAAATAAAATCTTTAAAAAAAAAGAAAATATACATTTATCTGTAGTGGATCTAAATTATTAATCATCCAACTAGGGGTTTTACTTCCTGGGATATCGTGTGCCTATTATAAAGAAAGTATTGTGGGGAGGAATGAGAAGGAGGGAGGGGAGCAGAAGAGCTTTTCTGAGTCACTGAGAAATGAAGTTTCTAATCTACAAATAGATTGTGTTTGAAAGTTTGTAAAGTGCTACCAGAACTCATTTCATCAAAAATATACAGGTTGGTTTAGTTTCTAACTAGCCCCCAGAGCTAGTAATTTCGTTGAAATTAATTTATTTTTATTTAATTTAATTCCCTACTGTCTTTGCCCTGTAGGTTTATCCTTTTCTTTTTTCAGTTTCTTCTTTTGCTGTGGAACCTTTAGCAAATCACTTAAATCTCTGTGTACCTCAGTTTCCTAATCTGTAAAATTAGGATATAACCATAATACCTACTTAATTTTGAGGATGAAATGAGTTAATATCTTACACATAGAAAACATTCAATAAATGGTGTGGATTATTGTTATTCCTATTATCACGTTATTATTATGTGTCTTACATTGGCTCTTCCCCACCCCCTCAAAGGCAGAGCCTTACATAAGGAGTCACATGAAAGTGATTTCTTTAGGAAGTGCTCCCAGGAAAAAGCAGTAAGGAGGTGTGAGGGAAGGAAAGAAGCCCAAGTCAGGGTACAATATCCACTTTGACCTAAATTCAGAAGGGACACAGGCGACAGTGTAGGTCACCCCAGTGCTGTACCAATCAGAGGCCGTAAGAGCAGGAGTATTGATACTTGTAACCATAGTCATTAAGTTAAGATGGGGGTAGCTTAATTCTAAAGTACTTCAGCTCTGTATGTAAAAAGGGGTTCCGGTAGCCTGAGAGTGGTAGTCCCACAAAGAGGTAAAGAAACCTGAAGGGATGGAGTCAGTGTGTTGACTTGGCATCTGTTGGCTACATCATCACCATCACCATTACCATCACCACCTCCCATAAAACACACAATAATACATAGTGTGAAAGGCTTTGTGTTAGCTTCTGAGGATTAAAAGAGCTGTAAAAAAATAACATTGAATGTAAATAATTGAAAATTTTTTTTTCAAAAAACCCAGCCACAATTCAGTTCAACAAACAGGGGTTATAGGACACCATTGGAGTGAACTTAATGCACTGGTCAACTTTTTCAGAACACTAGCTTAGGGATAATTAACTTTTCAAAATAAAACATTCAAAACAAAAATTTTTTGAGCTGTAGAAAACAGTCCCTGTCCTTCTACAACTTAGAATCCTGTTGAAGAGACAGGAAAAACACATAAAGGTAAAAGAAGCATATGCTAAGTGTCAAATAAGTGTAAACAAAACATTGCTATGGGATTGTACTGCACTGGGTGGTTAGGAAAGACCCCAGAAGTATCTGAGTTGGATTTCAGAGTGGGTAGGATTTAGATAAGTAAAGAAGAAAAGGGAATGTTAATGGGAAAAGGAGCAAAATGATGAATGTTTTAGGGTGAATCAATAAACCTGTTCTAATGGAGTGGTTTTCAACCTTAAATGTTCATTAGAATCACCAGGGAGCTTTAAAAATCCCAATGCCCAGCTGTAGTCCAGATCAATTACATCAGAATTGCTAGGGTGAGCCCCAGATATTTCCAATAGACACCCAAGTTTGAGGACCACTGTTCTACTGGAGAGGAAGCAGTTTATGAGAAATTGGTTAGAATATTAGAGACACAGAAGAGTTCAGATTGTAGAAAACTTAGCCATGTTTTAAAGCTAATTATTTTCATTTAATTCTAATGTCCCTATTGCAGACTGCCTTAAAGTATTTTCGTCAGTCAGTCTAAAGTAAATGCAGAGCCTGGAATATTAGATGAAGTCGTCTGAACTTTATGCTGTTGTCAATGAAAGGTCACATGGGGCCTGGAGGACTTTTGAGCAGAGCAATGATGTAAATAAAACAATTTAACAATTTAAACAGGATGTAGGGGTCAGAGTAGAAAGAGCAATATCTGATGGAACTTGACCTTGGCCAATAGGGGAGAAAGGATACTAAGGGAGAAAAAATTCCAAAGGTTGTGGGCATGGAGTTGCATGGAAACAACAGCCTTGGGTATTAAGTATCAGGTGTTTGTAGAGGTGATGTGGGTAAATGGAGTCACTCAGGCTCCCTCACCCAGATGTCTGGGCAACAAAGATAAGCAGTATTCCCATAGCGTTGAGAGTCGACCTGCATGTGCAGAATTACACTTTGTTCTATAATATCGTGGCACCCTGCAGGCTTTGTGTGCATTTAGTATCTAAGGGACTTGGGACTTCCCACGGTGCAACACGTGGCTCCCAGCAGCGAGGATGGCCCCACCCTTGAATAAAGGCGTGCCAGATATGCTTATGGCTTTGTGAATTTTCTTCTGTCTGACCAAATCTCATGTGAACCTGTCCAGCCTTGAAAGGCTGCAACACCGATGACCTAACCATGTTTATGTGCATTAGAAAGAGAGCTATGTGGCTCACAGGAGACCCACGTTTGTACAGGAACCAGCGGGCAAAGACTGGTGATTGGGCCTGAGCGTCCAGCTAGCTGGAAGGGGAAATACAGTGTAACAAGAAGTCAGAGTAATATATGAAGCCTTGAAAAAGTAAACATAAAACTAAACTGTGTTCATATAGATTACCTGCTACACTCTTGTGTTGCAAAACATTTGAACTGAAAAATCGAAAGTAATATGCTTACTCAAGAAAAAAAGATGTCCAATGAAAGAAAAAAAGGACAAGATTATATAGTACTATGTATTAATTTAAAGAGGTAAATTCTTAATCCTTTAGAACATGAATCCTTTAGAGCAGAATTCATCAACAACTAATGTGAGAGGTTTTCATTTTGGGATGATCTTATCAGTCATGGAAATCTATTAGCTAAGAAAGGGAGAGATCATTTTTAAACTGCTACTTATATTATTTTTCAGCTGTTTGTTTTACGTAGTATATACTTGATGGAAAGGTCTTGCTTCCATATTAAGAAAGCAAGGAATGAGTGTAGGTATTTTTTAAATTATCTCACAAAAATTATATTTAAAAAATTGGAGCTAGTGTTATGACATAAAGGGGAAAAACGGTCCTCTTTTTCTTCCTTACCCAGTTTAAATGTTATACTCTGTCATTTTAACTACTCTACTGCCAGGAATCCTGACCACCCCCCCAACCCCACCCCCCCACCCCCGCCCCGCCTCATCTTCTTTTCACCATATCTGCCTGACGAGGCCCTAACCTTGGATAAATCCGACATCTGTCTTTGCCTTGGCCTCCACTTGGGCTGTTGAGTGTTGGTGATGAAAATCTCACAATAGGGCAGATGAATATTGATGTAAATGCATGAGCGCACCTGCAAATGGGCCCTGGACATTGGCTAGAAGTCCTACCACGATATCCTGCCAGCTCTCATTCTCATTCCGCTGAGACTGTTACAGCCTGCAGTCTTCTCAGATATGCAGTCTTTGCTTTTTCTCTGCACCTCAGCCTCCTCCTCACAGCAGGTGTATTTTTCCTCTACCTTAGAGAGAAAACCAAAGCCCTTCAACTTTCACCAAATCTACAGATTCATATGCATCCATATTTGAGTAGATTACAAAACATGGACACGGGCCCTGGCCAGATGGTTCAGTCGGTTGAAGTGTCATGCCTTATAACAAAAAGTTGCAGGTTTGATCCCTGGTCAGCGAGGGTACATAAGAGAGGCAGGTGATCAACGTTTCTCTCTCACATGGATACTTCTTCTCTCTCTCTCCCTCTCTTCTCTCCCCCACCATACCTCTCTCAAAAATCAGTAAACATACACTTGGGTGAGGATTTAAGAAAAAAACATGACCACAATATTTTACACTTCCTACTATCAAGAGGTGGAGTTATTTGCCTATTCTTTAAATTTAGGCTGTTCTTGTGTCTTGCTTTAACCAATAGAATATGGTGGAAGTGATGTTGTGTGAGTTCTAGAGACCAGGCCTCAAGGGACTTTAAGCTTTCACCTTTCCCTTTTAGAGCACATCCACATGGTGTAAGGAAGTTTGCGCTAGACTGCTGAGTGGGAAAGACTGTGTGGCAAGGCCCAGGCAAGAAGCAGCACCAAGGCGATGGACATGAAAATAAGGTCATTCGTAGACCCTCCAGCCCCAGTCTAGCAACTGCCTGCAGCCACATGACTTACTCCAGGTGAGAACTATTCATTTGCGCCCAGATAACCCATGAAATTGTGAGAAATAATAAATCACTTTTTATGCCCTATGTTTTGGAGTTGATTGTAAGGCAGCAATAGATATGTGTGATAACAATGCTTATCCTTTCTCCTTCCCACCTGTTAACCACAGAAGAGATGCTCAAGCACAAGCCTTCCATCTATGCTCTGGCCCACTCTCTCTTGCTGTTTTAGGGATACAGAACTACATATTATCCTCAATATCTCCCTTGCTACCGGTTCCATCTAATCAGTAACGAAATATCTCCAGTCTACTCTGACTAATAAAGCTTCCTTCAATCCCGTGCCCACTTCCAGCAATAGACCTGATGCTGAAGGCCCTATTCTTCATCTTTCCTTCATAGCTAACATCATGAATGAGAATGATAACTAACATGTACAGAATACTTATATGCTAGGCACCATTCTAAATACTTTAATATATCATTAATGCTCTTAACCATCACAACAACCCTATGAGATAGTTATCCCTACTATTCCAATTTTACAGATGAGGAAACTGAGGCACAAGAAAGTAAAGCAGCTTATCCCATTGCAGGTTTGGGTACAGAAGCCAGATTGCATGGGTACAGAGTCAGTTCTTTGAACCATTCTGCTATAAAATTTGTAAATATATTTTATTGATTATGCTATTACTGTTGTCCCACTTTTCCCCCTTTGCCCCGCTCTACCTGGTACCACCTTCTGTCCAGTGATCCCTTCCCTTAGTTCATGTCTATGGGTGGTGCATATAAATTATTTGGCTTCTCCATTGCCTATGCTGTTCTTAACACCCCCTGCCTATTTTGTACCAATTATGCTTCTAAATCCCTATACCTTTTTCCCCATTCTCCCTTTCTTCCTCCCAGCTGAGAACCTTCCAAATGTTCTCCATATCTACGATTCTCTTCCTGTTCTAGTTGTTTACTTAATTTCGTTTTGTTTTTGTCTTTTAGATTCAGTTGTTGATATTGTTTGTTGTCATTTTAATGTTCACATTTTTGATCTTTTTCTTAAATAACACCCTTTAGTATTTCATATAGTAAGGGCTTGGTGGTGATGAACTCCTTTAGCTTTACCTTGTCTGGGAAACACTTTATCTGTTTTCAATTCTAAATGATAGCTTTGCTGGATAGAGTAATCTTGGATGTAGGTCCTGCTTTTCATCACTTTAAATAATTCTTTCTAGTCCCTTCTTGACTGCAAAATTTATTTTGAGAGATCAGCTGATAGTCTCATGGGAACTTCCTTGTAGGTAACTCTCTGCCTTTCTCTTGCAACTTTTGAGATTCTCTCTTTGTCTTTAATCTTTGGCATTTTAATTATGATGTCTCTTGGTGTGGATCTCTTTGGGTCCAAATTGTTTGGGACTCTCTAGGCTTCCTGGACTTGCATGTTTATTTCCTTCACCATATTAGGGAAGTTCTCCTTCATTATTTTTTCAAATAAGTTTTCAATTTCTTGCTCTTTCTCTTCTTCTGGCACCCCTGTAATTCAGACGTTGGCCCTTTTGGAGATGTCCCACAGTGTTCTTAAATTCTGCTCATTTTTTTTGTTTGTTTCTTCATTTTATTGTAATTGAATATTTATTTATTCCTTATGTTCCAAATCTTTGATTTGAATCTTGGCTTCCCTTCCTTCATTATTGCTTTCCTGTGGGTTCTTATTTATTTCCCTTAGTATAGACTTTATTTCTTCCTTTATGCTTTTGTCATATTCAGGGAAATCTTTGAACATTCTGACCACCAGTGTTTTGAACCCTATGTCTGATAGGTTGGCTACCTCGGCATCAAATAGTTCTTTTTCTGGGGTTCTGTTCTGTTCCTTCATTTGGGCAATATTTCTTTTCCTGTCTCCTCATTTTGGCAACCTCCCTGTGTCTGTGTCCTAGGTAGAGCTGCTTTGATTCCCTATCTTAGCACACCTGGTAAGTTGTATGGGGCAGAGCCTTGGGTGGGGCAACCTGCTTTGCAGCTTTGTGGCTCCATGTGTGGGGGAGGGATCGAAAAGGGGACAATATTGCTGCTGGCTGACTTCTGGGGGCTTGCCTGGAACTCACTTCATTTCCAGTCACTTCACCCACTTCTCACATGTGACTGGCGTCCCTCCAGCAGCTGAGTTGTGGTTCCCAGAGTGGGTGGGTTTGCATATGTTCTGGGCTCTCCTGAGAAACTGGCAGTTTCTTCCACCACCCCAAGCCCCCACTGGGTTTACAGGCAGAAGTTAAGAGGCTTTATTTTTCCCAGTGCTGGAACCCTGGGCCTCGCGGTCTGGCGTAGGGCTGGGATTGCTCACTCACAAGGTGTCCCCCTGATTTTTATCAAGCACACGTGAATGTGGCACCCCCATTCTGCTGGCTGCCGCAGCCTCGCTGACTAGCCACCCCTTGCTGGCTGCCACCATGGTACATCCTCTCTGACCCTATTTCCTTGTCTCTGACCCTCCTACCTGTCTGGAGGAATATAGCTTCTTTAAAACCTTGCTTGTTGGACTTCCATACAGTTCTGGGTGTTTTTCTGGGTGACTTTCTGGCAGTTCTGGGTGTTTTTCATTTTTAAGTTAGTTGCGTTCCTTCTTATGGTTGTGCAATGAGGCGAAGCTTGTACACCTCTGCCTCCATCTTGACGGAAGCCCCCTTCTGCTATAAATTTATCTAACACTCATTGTTCCATTTCCTTAATTCAAACTTACCTTTCAAGCTAATGTAGACTGATTCCAACCCCCACCTCAACACCAAAACAACTTTTTTAAAATTATAATTTGATTTGTTTTATTTATCCCTGTGCACCATTAATTCTGAAGAGTTTCAGTGATAAAATATTTCTCCCAGAAAAAGATCTTACTAAATAACATCCTAAATAATTGAGAATACTCTTTAGATGTAATAATGAATACTTAAGCTTCAAATATGCACATTTTATTTATTTTTTAAATTACTTTATTATTGCTCAATTACAGTTGTCTGCATTTTCTCCCCTCCCCTCCTCCCCACCCTATCCAAACCCACATCCCTTCCTTGCTTCCACCCTCCCCCTTGGCCAAAACAACTTTTAGTGTCAAAAATGACCTGTATATTGATAAATCATGCATTTTCAATGGCGTGATATCACCCACAAGAGTTCAACAGTTGTTTCTTAAGGGGTCAAAAAATTCATAGGTATTACTGAAGCTTTTGCCCCTTCAAAGTGCCACAGTACATAAACAAATATACAGTATATCTGTGGTATTAACATTTCATAGAGGTGGACAATTAGAGACAAAGGTCTAAAAATAATCCCTGGTTGGGGGTAGGTGGATAATAGTTTTAAAAGAGGTTGAGAAACACTGTGATAAGTTAAACATCTCAATCTTTATCTTGCTTGACTTCTTGGCAGCACTCAATACTATTGACCATTCCCCCTTTTCAAAATGTGTTCTTTCCTTGGCTTTGTGATGTCACACTCCCTAATGTCCCAAATAAATTCTGGCCAGCTCCTCTCAGGCTCTCTTTCTGGTTCCTCCTTTACTCAGCCTGTGGTTGTTAGTGGTGCCCGGGAATCTGGTCTTTTCCCTAGTGTAACATGCTTTGCAGGTGATGTAATCAAGCCTCATGGCTGGTGATTTCCAAATCTTTATCTCCATCCACGATCTTGATTTTCAGCTTTTGACTCCCATATCCACCTGCCTGCTAGTTATGTTCACTTACTTGTCCAAGACATCTGATGTTTGACATGTCCAAATGCAGCTCTTACTTTTTTCTCCTAAACTTGATCCTCTCAAAGTCTTCCCATCTCAGTAAGTGGCAACATCCTCAGGAGGCCTTTTGACTCCTTCTTTTTCTTTATTTCCCATCCAACTATCAGCAAGTCCCATATGTATGTATGTATGTATGTTTGTATGTATATATGTAAGACGTATATACTCTCAATCTTGCCTCCTACAATCCATTCTTAACATTGCAGCCAGGATATTCTTTTTAAGGCATAAATCATATCTGGCCAATCCTCTCCTCACAATCTTTCAATGGCATTTTATTGTCCTAAAAATAAAATCCACGCTCTTTACTATGAACTAAAAGGCCCTATATAATCTGCTCCCCGCCTACCTCTTGGTCTTCAAGACACACAACTTCCTAGTAAGAGAGGACTCTTACTCCTGACTCTCCTATCACACTTGCCTTTTTTTCCATTCCTTGGTTCCCAGCTTCAGGCCTTTGCACTTACAGTCTATCTAATCCACCTGGACTACTCTGCTCCCTGATCTTAGCAGGTTTTGCTCATCATTCAGGTCTCAATTTAAGCATCATCATCTCAGAGAGTCTTTGGCCATCTGCCCAATCTAAAGTAATCTTCTCCCTGTCCCACCTTCCATAACATTGACCTGTTTTCTTTTTTCATAGTACTCTCCCTGCTTTTGCGAGCTCCCCACCCCCATCTTTCTCATCCCTCTGAATGAAGGAGCTCTCTCATCTGACTGTTTCTGTGACCATATTGCATTGGTCCAGGATGGGCCCCTGACCTAGCTGGATCAAAATTCTTCCTGGAATTTTTAGAACTGGAATTGAGAAACAGAGTCAATTCTTCTCTAACGACAGGCATTGACTGTATCAAGATCAGCCACTGGTAGTCATGTAGAGGAAATGAATCTATAAGAACAGATGACACTCACATGATTAGGGGAGAAAAAAAGATGGTTTTGGAAGCATTTTTTCATTCTGGTTGTTTCTAAGGTCTAAATTATATTCTGGATGCTTATAGAGTTAGTTGAGAAACTTTTTTCCTTGAAAAATTAAAAAAGGCTAGAGTGTTGATTGTTCTGATTTGTTCTTTGCTATGTCTAACATCGCACTCATATGTAGATGTTTAATGTATGCTTTTAATGATAAAGGTAATGAACATTCCACCTTCAGAATGGGGGGTTAGATAATTCCCATTCAAAGCACACTTTAAGGATTCTGAGATCATAGAATTAAAAGTTGTAGAGACAGGATGTGATCATCTCTGAGAAGATGCACTTGAACTTTTGCATTAATATATCAGCACTAAATCCTCCTGCATGCTACAAAAAGTCCACATTCAGAGGCAAGATGTTAAATGTTCTAAAATGACTGTCTCCCTCTTTATTATTATTATTAGGTCCAGTTCAACCTTTATAAAACTTAACCTGGTTAAACACATTCTAATTAAATATAATTATGCAAACTCTGTGTTGGGCACTGTAGGGGACACAGATGAGTAAGCAGAGACTCAGCCATTAAAGCATTTATTAAAGGACTGATTTTTTTTTTTAAGTACATAAAATAAATCACTAAAATATGAGGTAGTTGTGATGTTTTTATGTAAGTTACAAATGAAGTGCAAGGGTGCCAGGGTTGAGGTGGGGTTCATAGTAAAGAAAGGTCATATTTAGTTTTATGAACCAGGAAAGGCTTCATGGCTAAGTTAGGCATTTGAGCTGTCCCTTAGAGAATGGGTGGGAATGTAGAGGTCAGAGATGTTATGAGGAAGCATCCAGCCCTTAAGAATAGGCCAAAGGCATGTTTAGCTATGAGTATGAAAGACAGTGAGCAGCTAATGGAGGCCTGAACTTGTGGGGTTAGCAGTGAAACAGCAGAATGTCCGTCTACTGGCTTTGCTATTCACAGGGATTGCACAGCATGGCATGTTCACTTTCAGAATGTTCAGTTTGACATGACAGTAGACTGTCCCCTTAGTCTCATGAGGTGGCAGTTGAATGTGGGGCTGGTGTTTGGGAGCATATTAAGACTAGAGATGTTAAATTTCAAATGTAAATAAAACCACATTTTGTGAAAAGATGCATGAACACTGTGTGTTATTTAGAACATGAACCAATGAAGGTCATAGACTCTATAATGTCACTGGCGGTCATCATGGAGCAAAGAGATGTATGTTATCAGTATGATTTGAGATTGAAAATGAAACTGAAATAATAGGTCCATGTCCCTGATATGTTTAGTTCATTCAGATAACAAGTCTCAACCACCATCCTTTGATCTAAGGGAAGTCTATTCTAAATACAGTTTCCATTCCTCAAGATTTTGGAATAATAACATGTCTAATGAGTCCCTCCTAGCTCATTGCTTTGGCTCCACAGGCCTCTTTTCACCTTTCATAATTGAATCTCTGGCTGCTGCTCTTTCCTTTTCCCATGGAAGCATGGATACGGGCTCCACAAGTAAGATTAGGGTAATAGCTTGGGGATAACAGAAGGAAATTACCACAGAGAAGAAAAACCTAAAACTGGATATTAGATATGACTGCTCCTAACATTAGCCAAACTCCCCTCTAAGAGGCCCTAGTGACTCTGTCTTCCTTAGCTCCCCATCCTAATGCTGTGTGAAAGAGCCAGACACCATAATACCATATTCCCCCAACCTAGAGTCCAGACCTCTAGCTCTCACCTAGCTTCAGAGAGGAAGGCAGGCTTTTCTCTTCCCTGATCCAAGGCCAGCTCCCTTTCCCGCCCCAGCACTACTGACAGTAAGGGCATTGTTAGTTAGTTTGACTACAGGAATCATTTCTCTGTGTTTATGTATATCAAAACATCATGTTGCATACCTTAAATCTATACAATTTTTATTTTTTTTTAAACTTATTTTCTTCAGGGAGAATTCTTACTTAAATCCACAGAGTGAATTGAGTGAAAACAGTAGTCAAAAGTACATTGAAAGAAGTCTGGGACATTCAGGGTTTGCGGACATCACATGCAGGTGGTGCAGAAGATGTCTGATGGGTTGGGGACACGCAGTGCAGGGCCAAGCCCGGTTCCATGCTTCTTCAAAACTTTCCCTCCAGTGTGGTGGTTTGATTTCTCACAATCTATGAGTAAATACTTGGACAAAAAGACACATCCCTCAAGAAACACAAAATATATTTTTCAGAAAGGGTCTATTCCAGGTCCGTATTTAGGAAATACGGAGTCTGGCAGAAGTAACGCCTGCTTGAGTGTGGTTGGTAGGGTAATAATATGGGTGTGATAATTTATAGTTTTAATTTGAACATTTCACTTAAAATGTCATATGGTGTGCTTGGGTGTGATATTGTTATTTTACAAAATTACATGCTTATGATTTTGTAATTAAAAAGTGTTATTTGTACTGGACCCCGTAGTGTGATTCTTAATGCTAAGGAAACAGTCCTGCTAGAGAATTATCCAATTTATATCACTGAATAGAAAGTATAAGCACTCATTAATGAAAGCTTAACTTTGTTGTGCACTTACTATAAGCTAGGGGATTTTATATCTCCATTTTGCAAGGAAAGGAACTGAAGGTCCAAAGACATTGCTAATACATGGCAAAGCAGGATTCACATCCTGGCTCACCTAACCAGGCAGCGTACTTAAACACTAAGCAAGATTTAATACACTAGGTAAAAACAACTTTGAATAAACCAGTGGTGAACTCACTATTTTCTCCAAGGAAATTTATATAACAGAATAACGCTTTTGAAGATTTTTTTATATTTTCATCATATGTACAGGGATATTTTTGAAATAAACATGGGTACTCATTTATTCAACAATGTTTCCTGTGCACCACAATCCAGTCATTATACTAGGTATTATGGAAGATGCAAATATGGCTTCCGGTAGAAATTTATAATCTATTAATAAAGAGGAAATAAAAGACAAACAGATTTGGATGAATACCACAGGAAAGGTGAAAAAATTGTTATGGGGGTTTAAAAGTGGGAGAAATTATATGTGCTTTTGGGAGTGGGGAGATATATTGAAACATAGCAGCTGTAAAATAAATACAAACACAAAGTTAATATAACGTTGAAAAATAAAAAATAGACATCTAAATAAGAGCTAAGACAAAATGAGGGATTAATGTCAAGATATCTGGACTTCTCCAGGTGACACTTTCCCTACCATAAAATAATTAATACATTAGTTTCCATGGATTTAGATCCACTGCCGTAATCACTCCTAAAAATTGCTGTTCTTACAGGAAGAGGTGGAGAAGATCATAAGATAATATACCCTTTGAATGGATAGGAAGCATGTGGATGGTCATCTGTCATAAGTAACACTTATTTAGGATTAGCATGGACACTGGTCATTGATTCACTTTTATTGATGTTTGTAATGTGTATCAGAATGTTGATATCATTGTGCAGCTCTTATCAGATAGTGAAACACAAGAATACACCCAGTGAAAGTCCGTGGGACGTTCACAAATATAGACTTCTTTTTTTTTTTTTTTTTTTTTGGAGAATGATAATGCCCTTTGAAATCTGGAGTTCAGAAGTGGCATAAAATGTGATTCTAATACAAACTAGCCTGCTTCACACGTGACTTTCTTTGGCTGAGTTTATGGCCCAAAATAGACCTACAAACGATATCAATGTTAAAAAAAATTTTTTTTCCCCACAAGCGATTGAAACTTATCTAATCTTGGACTACTAATCCCATCATGCAATGCTCCCCATATTCCCACTGTGTGGGGTGGAGTTGTAGGAGGGGTGAGAACAGCGGCGGCCCGTGGATTCTGGGCATTGTAGTCTGGGGCTCTGGCCACCGTCGGGACAGTCCACGTGGTGCCTTTGGCGGCAGCTGTGGGCAGTGGCTACCCTACTCCCTCCACATGGTCCTCTGGGTGCCAGCTGCGGCGGGGGCAGAGAGCCACCGCGGAGCCGGCTGGAAGGAGGGTCGGAGGTAGCCCAAGCCTTCGCGACGTTTTTGCGACAGCTGCGGCCGTGTTCCACGAGTCCCCTCCCTCCTCCTCTCTCTGAGGAGGTACCGGCTGTTGTGCGGAGCTCCCTTTCTGTTTGAGTGTATGGGAGAATGAGTGAGTGAATGAGTGAGTGTGAGCGTGCGTGTGAGAGAGGGTGAGGCGTGAGTGCGCGTTTGAGAGGAGGAGAACGCGCCGTGGCCACCCTGCCGCTCCCCGCTGCGGGAGCAGAACGCGCGGCCGGAGACAGAACCGGCGCCCCGGGAGCCAGCGGGGACAAGGGCAGAGACACCCGCTCCCCACCCCCAGCCCTCGTTCGCCTGCTCTCCTTCGTCCGGGGGAACCTTTTCGTCCCACCCCACCCCTCGTCCGGCCTCTGCCCTGCTGCCCCACTGGATGTCCCCAGCGCTCTCGCGGGGCCTCCTGCTGCTCGTGCCGCATCAGTCGGGCTGGTGCTGCGGCCGCTGGGTGTAGAGCGGGCAGGTTCCCGGGGGCTGCGGCTGCCGGTGCTTACCCGGTCCCCAACCCTGTCCCCTGGTCCCCCGACCCCAGCTCTCCGGCCTCGGAGGCTGTGACAATGGACTATGACTTTAAAGTGAAGCTGAGCAGCGAGCGGGAGCGGGTCGAGGACCTGTTTGAATACGAGGGCTGCAAAGTTGGCCGAGGCACTTATGGTCACGTCTACAAAGCCAAGAGGAAAGATGGGTGAGTGTTTGTGTCAGTGCGGGTGTCCGCGCTGGGCGGCGCTCCGGCGGGCCCAGACAGGTAGCCGGGAGGGAGAGCGGGGCGCTGGAGTGCCGATCTCCCACTTCCTCGACACCCGCATCCGTCGCTGCCAGCCAGGTTTGGGGAGGAAGTGGTGTACGAAGGATTCAAACCCACACTAAGTCGTGCGTGCTGCCGCCTCTGTGCTCTACTTTGGTGGCTCATAGGGAAAAGGAGTCTCTACCCCATGGGCTGTACACTTTCCAGATTTTTCAAAAGAAATCGTTATGAAACGTCAATTTAAATCATTTTTTTGGGAGGTCGATTTATTATGCTAAACTTCTGGGGATTTCCACACCTGCGTCTGGAGTGACATCCACCAGTCTGGAAGGGAAGCTGTGATCCTTTTCTCCGCCAGTTTGTGATTGATTTATTATCAAATTTGGATTTTATTTGGGGGAAAGATAGCAGCAGGTAAGTCCAGTCTGAAGCATTCTTCGTAGTGATCATCTGCAACGTAAATGTAGCAATTGCTATTTAGATAGTGTTAGCTGTGAATTTTACGTAGAACAATGGGGGTTTCGTGTACGGTGGGTGGTGGGGGAAGAGGCCAGTGATAAATAGGGGTTACCTTGTTCAAGCATTCCCCCTCAAATTAGCAGCTGGCAATAAACTTTAAATAGTCTCTTTGCTTTAAATATTCTTTCCTAGAAATAATTAAGTCTATGGTAATGCTCCCAGTTTAGTTTCTTAAACAGGCAAGTGTTCGTATTTTCTTTGTCACTAGATGAATGTCTTGTAATATTGACAAAAGAGAAGACAATTCTTAGTTGAGAAAATGTATGTAATTAACTCCTGGTTTTCCAGTTGTAAAAATGGATATTGTCTCTGTTGCCTTTGACATTATAGAAAATTGCTGGGAAGGTAATAGCAAAGCTTATTATATAATCTTTTGATTTTATTATAAACAAAATAGCTTTTCTGACCATCTGTTAGTTTGGTTAGCTACTGTTTAACAATTAATATAATTGTGGGGGGGTTTTCAAATTAGATAAGGAGGATATATTCAGAACTACATTGGCACTAAAAAATGAAATCATTCATAATGCTGAAGTTATCTGGGGGTGTGAGAGGGAAGCCATATTTATAACTACCTCAGTATTCTGGGTATTGAAAAAGGAAGTATATATTTATTCAACATTTTTTCTTAGACTTACTGAGATATCTTTCTAAAAAACTTAAAATGTGCTTTAAGGGTAATACAGCAATTCTATTTAATTTGGAGTGTGAATTTTAGTTCTTATATGCAGCAGTAAAGCAGTACAGATATCTGCAAAAGGTGGGGATTTGAAAACTTGAGACCCTGGGTGCTGCATGTATTAAAAAGTACTTTTTAGCAGAGTAGATAGTTTGGTGAGATTTGAAAAATTAGCATCAGGAAATATGTTGACTGTTGTTTAATTATATTTTTCTTTGAAGTATTACTCTGTAATAATACATAATTTAAAAAACTGTCCTTGTTAACTTCCCATACAATATTTTTAAAAAGCGTGAAATCATTTTCCTTTCCATCCCCAAATATTATGTGATTTTGAGCACATTCATAAAGCCCCCAACCCCATGAGATTAGACATTGTTGTACATTTCACCAGCCTGCCATTTGTTTTATAAAATTCTTGTGACTTTAAATTATTTTTAATCTCTCTGAGAGAAGCCAGTTCTGTTTTTATAAATTACCAATTTAAGCTAATAAAATCTACGAATTTTATTAACTTTGATTTTATATTTAAAAACCATAATGGTTATAAATATAACCACATTTTATATTTCAAGGTCAGGTTTTAATTTAGGCTAAGAATAATTTTAGAAGAATTACACACTTAAAAAATATCTGAATATGTACTATGTGAACATTTCTTAGTCATTTGTGATAGCTGAAAAGTAGCATTGCATTTTGGGAAAAAATAACTTTTATTTATAATTCTTTGGGGTTGTTTTCCAGCAACCTTTAGTGATTTTGTTTATAAAATGAACTTTAAAAATAATGGATTAAATGTCAAGAGAGTTTTAAAATTCTTGAAACTGTTTGTTTTCTAGAGGGAATGCTTTTTGGTTTAGCTTCTTTTTTATAACCTCATTCTGGTAAAAAAAAAATACTGCATTGTATTTATGAGGTTCTTTTGATCTTATGTCAGTGAAATGTAATTTAATACATTTTAGTCCTGGTAAAATATAATTCGTAGCTGTTTAATCTTTTATAAAAAGATGATGATCATATAATTTTTTTAGTATTGATTTACTTTCAAATTAAATTATATATTCCGTAACTGAAATTTCAGAGTACTCTAGGAACCCAAACTATAGAATATTCAAAAAGAGTCTTAAGATTTACAGTAAAATAAGTTTTGTTTAGACGAATTTGACTATTGAAATGAATGTATGTAAATGTATCTTTTTGGTCATCCAGCAAGCATTATAGAACATGAGTGATTACTAAAAAAATTAGACCAGAGGAGTTAGCTTCTTAAATTATTAAGTGTTAAGAAATAAATATCTCAAAAGGTCATTTTTTTTTAGTTAAAGAGTTGATAGTACTACCCTGCTAGTATACTGTACTTGTGATAAACAGCATTTTAGAAATGTGGCAGAGGGGGAAATACTTTAATTGAGGCATGATTACATACGTGGAAAAAGGGATTTTTATAATTGTGTTAGTTTTGGATTCTAACAGAGTTAAAAAATAATTGCACAATAAATCCTGGAAACAATTTGCTCTTACTATCGTCATGAGATGGAAAGTGTTGTTTGTGCCTGAACACCAAAAGGGTACTTTAGTGAGAAGCAGCGGGATTCATTTGCTTTTCGAATCAATTGTATTTCCTCTTTGCAGGATTTAGGCAACCAAACTGTGAGAAGGCAGAAAACAATTTGTGTTTTTAAATTCTGAACTCTAATTATAGGCACTGGACATTTTTAGAACTTAAAAATCAATTTGGAATAAGAGTTTGAGTTCCAAAAAGGAAAAGCAAAAGTTTTCTTGAAAAGAGTTCTTAGACTGCTATACTCTACGTTCAAAAAACACATAATATATAATTGGGATTGTGTTTGTGTGTGTTTTAAATATATAGAAAACTATGGTTGGGGCACTTTTGTAGAAAACCGAGAGATTAGTAGGCAGTGATAATGATAATAATAGCTAAATTATTGTGTAAGTACTGGGTCCTGGGTGAAGTCCTTTACATTCATCCTCTATTTAATCTTCACAAGTCAGTTCTCTTTTTCCCCGAACAGTTTTGCAGGTGAGGAAACTGAGGCTTAGAAAGGTTAAGTAAATTTGTTCATAGTTACCTGACTACTTAAATGTCATAGCTGGAATTACAGGATTACAGGCCAGTCTATTACTGTAGAGCCCAGGACCTTAAACATTATGCTTCATGTAATTAATACATTCAAATAAATATAAACATAAACATCAAGATTTGGTTTTTAGTGGGTCATTCAGAAAACATGAATGCCTTCTCAAAGGTCTAGTCTTTCAATTAACTGGTATACTTGTTTTAGTACATTTCTGAACAGGCTGGTTTTTCAAGTGCTACAAAGGTATGTATGTGGGTAGATACGGGGGTGTGGATACATACACACCCATATATGTGTATGTCTACAGATACACGCACGTGTGTGTTTAGCACCAAACTCCTATAAGGCATGTTAAGATGTGAAAGTTCTTCATCTAGTGGAAAAGAACTCTAAATTGGAAAGACTGGAGACTTGAGTTTAAGTTCATACTCTGCCTCTGGTTACCAGGATGACCTTAGGCAAGTCATTTGTCTCTGTAGACCTTGATTTCCTTATTTTTAAGGTTAGGGGGTTTGAGTTGATCTTTTTTAGGGTATTTTCTCATATGATATAAGGAAATAAAAATTATGACTATAAAGTGTAACACTTTTCCATGACTATGTAAAGACTACTAAAACAAAAATTTTACTTCAGACTATGCTACGCTTTTATATTTCTTAGCCTGTGCTTTAGTGTTGCTTCTCATCAACTGCCTGAAAGAAGTTAGGTGACTCACGAAAACTTATCAGCTACTTTACCTAACTGGTCTTACACTGCCTTAACATTTCTTCATATTTACCTCTTAAAATGTTGGAGCTATGAGCTAGTGCCTGTTCCTACTTTTGCCAACCATTCATTTGGTGGCTAGCACAAGGGACTCTTCTAAATCAATCTGCATTGGAGTTTTCACTCAGTGTTTATTTTTTATTATTTTTATTTTTTAATTGTTACCTGAGGATGTGTTCATTGCTTTTAGAGAGAGGGGAAGAGAGAGAGAGAGAGAAATATTGATGGGAGAGAGACATTGATTGGTTGCCTCCTGTACATGCCCCAACCAGAGATTGAACCCACAACTTATGTATGTGCCCTGACTGGGAATCAAACCCGCAGCCTTTTGGTGTATGGGACGGTGCTCCAACCAACTGAGCTACCTAGCCAGGGTTCAATCTGCATTGGAGCTTTCATTCAGTTTTAGTTCCTTAACTGTTATCAGAACTTGGTTGGAACTCTGTAATTCCTCCAAAGGAATCTAATAGTTTTTCTTTTGAATACTGTCAAACCCTGTATATAGGTTCAGTTTGATTGGAATATTTCTTTAAATGTCAAAATGTCAAATAGAACATGTAATAGTCCCTATTACTGTGGATTTTGTATGCCCAATAAGCAGTATTCCTTACAACCTATAAGAAATGTGATGAAAGGGAAAAGCAGAGTATTTACCTTGCACTTCTTACCTACTGCCAGTTGAATTTATCTGCCTTAGGTATCAGTGCATTCAGATCCACTGTGTAGGCCACTTAGAGATTTCATGCTTAGATCCCATTTTCTTGCAAGACTGGAAAATTAAATGAATTCTCTTGGGATTTATTTGATTATTATTTTTACTGTTTCTTTCAACATTTGAAGAAATCCATTCAACAAATATTGGGTTGGCCCAAAAGTCCATTGAGTTTTTTCTGTACAATGGCTGTAGTAGTGCTAGTTGTCTTTAACTTCATTTGAAACAGTTTTGTTAGATTGTGTTGTGACAGCTGTCATAGCAAGTGTATGTAAAAAAATACTTATCAAAACTGGTGAATTTTTGTGAAACCATTTTAATATTGAAGATGTAAGAATATATGCAACATTTTTGGTGTATTGTTCTTTATTATTTCAAGAAAGGTAAAAACACAACTAAAACACAAAAGAAGATTTGTGCAGTGTTTGGAGAAGGTGCTGTGACTGATCGAACACGTCAGAAGTGGTTTGTGAAGTTTCTTGGTACTATTGACATTTTGGCCAAATAATTCTTTGCTGTGGGACTGTCTTATGCATTGGAAAATGTTTAGCAGCACCCCCGGCCTCTACCCACTAGAAGCCAATAGCAGGAGGTAGCTGACATACTCAAAATATCCAAGTCAATAAAGTTATTGATGAAAATGAAAAATATGTCTTTTATTTTATGGAAGAAACAAAACGTTGGCCAACCCAATGTTTATTGGACCCTTCTATGTGTCAAGCACTGTCCAAGGTATTGGAACTGGAATTGCAAAGATGAATAAAATATTCCATTATTTGAGGGGATATCAACTCGGGAAACAAATGTAAATAAAATGTAGTAATTTGATAAGCACTATAATAATTAATACAAGTTGCTGTTGGAACACAGAGATGGAAGCTCCCAACTGCTTAGGGTTTTCAGGAAAAGCTTTTCAAAGACGACAACATTTTGTTTGACTCTTAGCAGATGGGAGGGTCTCATCGGAAAGGGTATTTCAAGAGGAATTGGGCAAAGTAGGGTGATCTCTATTGCACCCTTACAGAAATGAGACAAAGAGGGGTGCTTTTGATTGTTCCCCAGCAGATTTTGTGAGATTGAGTTTTTTCTCCTCATGTCTTTCCTCCTCACTCCTTTTTTCCTTGGTAGCATTTTTGAGCTCCTGTTGTATGTGTAGCACATGCACTACAAATGTTCCATCGTGCCCACTGGACATGAGAGGGTCTCTGTTATTTAATAACATGGATAAATTTATCAGCATGCATTGAACACCTTTGATTCTTGCGTGGCAGTTTTCCATCACAAGAATGTTGGAAAGTCAAAATACAAGCAGCCTCTGAAATCCAACTGTCTGACTTAAGACACTGATGTGTAAAACTGCCGTTGCAGAACTCCAGTTTGACTTCAGCTCTGGATAGCAGATGATTCTTCTTTGGCCTCACCTATGTAAGGTGTGGGGAGCCAGTCTCTTCTGTGTTGCTGGGATGGTGGTAGCAGTAGATTGGAGTGGTGATGTCTCTTGGTGGGACTCTGATGTGTGAAGAGATGGGAGGTTGGTAAATGGCTTCTGGCATACTGAATTTCAGCAAGAAAAAATAGAAATAATAACAAATTATTATAAATTATTTTAGGCCCTTTGCAAACTGAACTACTTTTTCAAAAATTCTCTGGGAAAATGTGTTCAGAATTATGATTTACAAACATTTGGAATGTTATCCATATGTAAGCTGGAAACTGTATCTGCCAGTGTTGATAAATATATATTATGCCCTGTGGCCAGTGTCAGCTTTCTCAGAGTGCCTTTTATTGTTGAATCTAGTCCTCATTGTCTCTTTATTCTTTTCTTATTCTTTTTCTGTGCTTAGTTTCTGGTAGGGAATGAAAATCCTACTGTCTTTTCCTCCTTCAGAACTGTTTGTAAATCCTTTCCTTCGTACCACCTTAGGTAGGCCTTGGTCATCTCTTCGTTACTTAGAAACTGCTGTGATTTTTTTTTTCCATCTTTAGATATCTCTTGTTACCTCAAGGCAGTTCTTGATGTTGTCACTAAAAGGTGACTTTCACTTGTTACTTTGATCTTGAGATTTGAAGGCCCTTTAGTGCAGTGATTCTTAAGATTCTTTAGTATGGTTATTGTCAAAGTCACAAAACCAGTCCCTGCTGTAGCAAGCTACCTTTACTAATGGAATTATGTCATGTCCTTCAGATGAGGTATGGCAGAGAGAATGCTGTGAACCCCCCTTTTAAAACTGAGATGTGTTACATACCATAAAATTCACTCTTTGAAACATTTTGTTTATTTTTAGAGAGAGGGAGGGAAGGAGAAAGGGAGAGAGAGAAACATCACTGTGAGAGAGGAACGTGGATTGGTTGCCTCTCACATGTGACCCAACCTGTGACAGAACCCCCAGCCTCAGGCATGTGCCTTGACCGGGAATCGAACCTGCAGCCTTTCTCTTTGCAGAACAATGCCCAGCCAACTTAGCCACACCGGCCAGGGCAGTTCACCTTTTTAAAGTGTATGTACCACTGGTTTTTCATATATTCACAAGGCTATGCAATTATCAGCACTATCTAATTCTAGAACATTTTTATTCCCGCCCCAAAGAAGTCTTATGCTCATTAGCAGTCACTCTGCATTCCTCCTCTTTCCAGCTCCTGGTGGCCATTAATCTATTTTCTGTCTGTGGATTTGTCTGTTCTGGACATATCATATAAATGGAATCATATACTATGTGTATGGGCTTTTGTGTCTTTTACTTAGCATAATGTTTTCAGGGTTCATCTATGTTGTGCATGTATCAGTATTTCATTCTTTTTTGTGGTTGAATAATATCACGTACAGATATACCTCATTTTTCAGATCCATTCATCAGCTGGTAGGCATTTGAGTTGTTTCTACTTTATTTTTTCTACTATATATATTTTTCGTACTTTAATGTGCAAAAATATATGAGTAGAAACAAAAATAAATTAAACATTATTACATTTGGGTACACTACTATCTAGTTCTGCATATCAACTTTACTATTCAAGTAGTAGAAAGCAGGTAGCAATTTAGGGGTTGGGAAAGAGATAAAACAACAACAAAAAACCCTTTTCTGTCATGTTAATTCTATACCGTGTAGATGGCTTCCTTCACTTCTCCACTGTGTAGGAATTCAGTTGTACATTATATAAAACTGAACCTGCTCAAAAAGCTGAGGGAGACTAGGAACGATGGTCCATATCCTGGTACATTGCCATACAATTCAAACAATGATGCAGCCCAGGTTTTAATTGTTAGGGACTGCAAGCAAGGCTTTCTCTTGAAGTTGAACAAAAACAACTTAATATTCCTTCAGTTTTGTAATACGTGCAGGAATACATGGGTACTGAGGAGGTTCAGAGTTTGCCTCTACTAGTTACTAAGGCAGTCATCATGACACAGTCTTGCAGGACTGCATCTTGATGACCTAGTATCTCTATCATTAAGGGTTTTAGTCCTTCAACTTCATTTCTCTGGGTTAAGTTCACTACCAGGTAGTTTGAAGAAAGTTGGTCCCAACTGTAGCGGTAACACATGGGGTAGCTGGTGCTCATGTCCAATCAGAACCACTTCTGTAGTTCTCATTCCAGTTTTATCAGATTCCTCCCTCATGTGTTGAAATCTGGCTGCAACAGAGTTCTCTTTCTCATAGAGGGACTCTTTTGCACTAATGGTATAATTGGTAAGAGGGCACAGGGTGATCGGACGCTCCAAGCTGAGGGAGGGGCTTGGTCTGCTGGATGTACTTGTTGGGTCCTTGGGGCCAGCTGGTGATCTGCTGTTTGTGAGCTGTTGGGCAGCGCCATGGGCATGCTGGGCATGCTGTGGAGTACTGGCGGGGAGCAGATGGGAGAGGTGGGGAGATTGTCCCAGTGTGGCAGCGGTTATCTGCTTCCCACTTAGCAGCTGCAGCCTGCCGTTAACGAGAGCACAAGAGGAGCTGTTTCTGCTTTTTGGCTATTATGAATAATGCTGCTGCGAACCTTCATATACTAGTTGTCATGTGGATATATGTTTTCATTTCTCTTGGGCATATACACAGGTATGGAATTACTGCATCATATGTTCATTCTATGTTTAGATTTTTGAGAAATTATCAAACTTTTTCAAAGCAGCTAAGAACCACTTTTCAGTGCCTTTACCTTAACTTTGGTTAAGTACCAAGATCTTTGTCCTTTGTGTACAAGACCCAACTAGCCTTCTTTATTCCTAGGACACTGTTCACATTCTGTTCTATCCTAATGATTCTGAAATACAGAGTAATACAACTCTTCCTCCATCAAATCGGACCACCATTCTGAACTTTTTCTCAGGCAGCACCTTGTGCTAGAAAATGTTTTCCCTCACCTGAAATAGGTTCTAACATTTAGCCTCAGAAATCCTAACTACATTATATTAACATACAACTTGAATAATTCCATCTTCACTCATCACCCCACAAAACATAGTCCTTCATAGATGTGTTATGTAACTGCTTCAGTATATATGCGGTAATGTTTATATGTCCTTTGGGTCTTTCTGGTGAATATTTATGAGTTAGATATTGTAGATTTCCTTTAGAGGAGTAATTGCGTTCCCTTGAGTTCCTGGCATGTTGCCAAATGCTGACAGGTTTTTAATACTTTTTTATTTGTGGTGTACCTGAAGTTCATATTTGAAAATCTTCCATTTAAACTTGCTAAAATTAGCCCTGGCTGGTGTAGCTCAGTGGATTGAGTGCAGGCTGGGAACCAAAGAGTCCCAGTTCGATTCCCAGTCAGGGCACATGCCTGGGTTGCAGGCCAGGTCCCTAGTGAGGGCCATGTGAGAGGCAACCATACGTTGCTGTTTCTCTGCCTCTTTTTTTCCTTCCCTTCTCCTCTCTCTAAAAAAAAAAAATCTTAAGAAAAAAACTTGCTAAAATTAAAAACTTAAACATATTATAGTAGAATAGAAAAGTAGTACCTTGTAAAAATACCAGGTAAAGCAAAGTTTGATTGGCTGGCTATATTGATACCAGGAACAGAAGTGAATAAAACCAAAGCCAAAGGCAGAGGCAAACTTTGTTAATTGGCTGAAGAAAAAAAGACCTGGGAGGACTCGTGGTCAAGATGGTGGCATAGGTAAAAATGGCTCACCTCCTCACACAACCACAGCAAAATTACAACTAAAATATAGAACAACCATCACTCAGAACCATCAGAAATCAAGTTGAATGGAAGTGTGACAACTATGGAATTAAAGAAACCACGTCCATCCAGAAAGGTAGGAGGGGTGGAGACACTGAACAGACTGGCTCCACATCCATGTGTGGTGGATAAAAATTCAGGAGGGATATCTTGGGAGTGAGGAGTCCCAGTCCCATACCAGTCCCCCCAACCAGGGTTCCAATGCTAGGAAGATAAGTCCCCATAACTTCTGGCTGCAAAAAACAATCAAGGATTGAGTCAGTGGAAGAAAATGCTGGAGTCCCACACAGTTTCTCTTAGAGAACCTCATATAGCCTTATTCAGATTCACTCCCTCTAAGCTCCAGCACTGGGGTAGCAGCTTGAAAGGCACACCAGTGCCATACAAGTAGGAATTGAAGTGTCTGGCATCGAGGCAAGAGCAAGGGAACAGCTTCCTCCCAGACAGAAAGGTGGGCAGAGGCCAATGTCCCTTTTCTGAACCCTCCCCACATAAAGCCACAGAGCCTGCAGGCTGTTGCTTTATCTGAGACACCATCAACCTGGCTAACACTGCCCGGCAGTGGAGATCCCCAGAGACTCCGTCCCACCCAACTTACAGGCCCAACCAGGCTGCTTTTCCATATGAATGGCCGGTGTTGGCTCATGTTTCACAACTTCTTAAATCCTCTCCAATAAGCAACAGCCGGCCATAGTGAGCCCCTAGTCGCTGTGCCTCTTACTAAGTAGCCCCAGGCCTGGTACTAGCAGCAGACAGTCTAGATTCACAGCTTGGCTTCACCTGGGAATTGCCAAGCCCAGTACAAGTAGCAGTCATCACAGATTGCTTTATAGCTTAGGGGGGCTGGAACAAAACACAGGTGGGGGCAGGCTTTGGCCTGCAACGCCTGGGAAAACCGAGAGCCTGCGCAGTTTGTGGACAGCTACAGACCACTTTGGAGCACCATCACCCTGCCCCTGCACAGCTCTGCTGATCCTCCATGGTGGGTAGAGACTGTAGTCAGTGGTCATAGCCAGTCCTTGCCACCGACTAGCCTAGGTAAATCTCTCCCATTGACTTGCTAACAGCAATCAAGGTTGAAGTACAAGGAGAGGGTGTACTCAGCCCACACAAAGGGCACACTTCAAGTACCCAGTTTGGGGGATAGAAGAGGCTGTGCCTCTGGACCCTACAGGACACCTACTACATTAGGTCAAGCTACCAAGGCAGAGAGTCAGTCTACCAGATGTTCAAAACATTGGTTATAAGGATGCTCAAGGAACTTAGTAAGGACCGCAGCAGCATAAAAAAATCCAGTCAAAAATGAAGGATACACTAATTGAAATAAAGAACAGTTTACAGGGAAACAACAATAGAGTGGATGAAGCAGGGAATCAAATCACTGATTTGGAACATAAGGAAGCAAAAAACAACCAATTAGAACAACGAGAAGAAAAAAGAATCCCAAAAAACAAGGATAGTATAAGCAGCCTCTGGGACACCTTCAAACATACCAACATTTAGAGTCATAGGGGTGCCAGAAGAAGAGAAAGAGCAAGAAATTGAAAACTAACTTGAAAAAATAATGAAAGAAAACTTCCATAATTTGGTGAAGGAAATAGACATACAAGTCCAGGAAGCACAGAGAGTCCCCAAGAAGATGAACCCAAAGAGGACCACACCAAGACACATCATAATTAAAGTACCAAAGGTTAAAGATAAAGAGAGAATCTGAAAAGCAGCTAAGTTACCGCAGGGGTGTTCCCATAAGACTGTCAGCTGATTTCTCCAAAGAAACTTTGCAGGCTACAAGGACTGGTAAGAAATATTCAAAGTCATGAAAAACAGGGACTTATAGCCAAGATTGCTCTGCCCTGCAAAGGTGTCGTTTAGAATTGAAGGGCAGATAAAGAGCTTCTCAGACAAGAAAAAACTAAAGGAGTTCATTATCACTGAACCATTATTATATGAAATGTTACAGGGAGTTATTTAAGAAAAAGAAGATGATGAAAACTATGGACAATAAAATGGCAATAAATACATATTTCTCAACAATTGAATCTAAAAACAAACTAAGCAAACAAGAACAGAGACAGATCATGGATATGGAGAGTGTTTTGATGGTTGCTAGATGGGAGGGTGGTATAGGATAACAGGTAAAGAGGTGAGGGGATTAAGAAGTACAAGTAGATAGTTCCAGGATAGAGGATATAAAGTACAGTATAGGAAATGGAGTAGCCAAAGAACTTATACGCATGACCCGTGGCCATGAACAATGATCTGGGGACTGCCTGAGGGATTTGGGGGTGCTTGGTGAGGGGGAAAATGGGGAAATATTGAGACAACTGTAATAGCATAATCAATAATATTTTTTTGAAAAAGAATTGTGGCCCTGGTTGGTATAGCTCAGTGGATTAAGCTCGGGCTGCAAACCAGAGGGTCGCCAGTTCGATTCCCAGTCAGGGCACATGCCTGGGTTGCGGGCCAGGTCCCCAGTGGGGGCCATGTGAGAGGCAACCACACATGGGTATTTCTCTCTCTCTTTCTCCTTCCCTTCCCTTTTCTAAAAATAAATAAATAAAATCTTTAAAATATATATATTTTTAAAAATTGTATATTTGAAAAATTGAGCTTTATTCTACAAAGAATAAAGTATTCCTTGAAGTATTTCTTTTAAATTCATCAGTTTAAATGGAAATCAAACCTGTATTTCTAAACTTAAATAGCTAGTTTCTTAACCAGAGTTGGCATTTAATTTTGTTTAAATCCATGATCATTTCATACTTAAAGTTTACTTTTTTATGTGAATAAAAAATTACTTAGGTTAACTATTACTCATGGTACTCAGTTACTTACCTCTCTAGACAAGCTCTTTAAAATCTGTAACTTTATTATAGTCCATGAATTCAAACAAATAATCATCCTAAGGGAGGAAGGAATTCTTTACATTACGATGCAGAACCTACTCTGGATGCTTCTATACAACCGAGTTATACAGTGTCTAGAAAACTAAAGGCATCAAAAACCCTGAGACTTGTCCATCATTGATATTATGGCTTATATTAAGCAAGTCATATTTCGGTCGAAAAAGGAGGTAAACATTAAAAATTATTTTTATAAGGCTTTTGCTTTAAGAAAGGTCAATAATATATCATGTGAAACTTTAAATTCATATAGAATTGATACATTTGTTTCCAGTTTTTTTGCTTTATGAATCTCTTGAAGTACATGATTTCTCCTGGTGTATTTATCATGTGACTTTGTAAAAAATTCTGTTTATACATAATTTCCAAGAAAATGTCAAGCACAAAGTAAGGCATATATATAATTTGTTTCCTAATACTGCCTTAACATTGAAGATACTTCTAAAAATAAAGTTAAATCATTTAAGTATTTACATTTCATTATAGTTTCTTTTTAGCTGTAGTTCTTACTTCTGGGGGGTTAAATTTGTATATTTGTAATTCATTTGGTAGCTGTTTACCAAACGTCTGTAATATGCCAAGTTTTATGCCACATATGAGCAATTCAGCAGTGAATAGCCCATGGTCTGAGTCCTTAGAGAACTTAAGACTTTTGAGGAGCACAGACAAGTAAACAAATTATAATATAGTGGGTTAGAGCTGTGATAGGGAAAATTATGGGTTGCCATGGGGTACCTAATCTGCTCTTGTGGGCTCAAGGATGATATTTCAGTAATGACTTGAAAGGTAATTAGAAGCCATGCAAATGAATGGGCAGTAAATAAGAGTGAGTGAGGTAATAGTGCAGGAGTTACAGTACAGGCTGGAAGGGTAGCATCTGGTTTCAAAATTTCTTCATATAGTATAGGAAGGGGTATAGTCTGGTTGAAAAGGGAGTGTGATAGAGGGTTGGATGATATGTAATAAACAGATGTTAACTTAAATTGTTTATTTGAGGTTATTTTGGTTGTATAGGGGAGGTTAAAGTTCTCTCCAGTACCCTTTGGAACCACCACTGAGTAGCATTTTAAAAGATGTGAAGGAAAGATAATATGGTAAGGGAATTGAAAGAATTTCAGTGCCAGATCTTAAGAGCAATGGTTTGGTGGTGTGAAAGATATAAAAATTAAAGTTGGAAAAGTAAGTGGGGTATTGTAAATCATGCTCTCTGGACTTCATGTTTTATTCTGAAGAGAGTGGGGGCCATTTGTAGGATTTTAAATAGGTAGTAACAAGTTGATTTATCACTTAAAATATTGCTTGGCGATACAATTAGAATGGCTATAGGGAACTGGGTTTAGAAGAGTGTAGTAGTTAATCAGGTGAGAGATGCTGGTGGCTGGAATTAGGGAAGTGACAGAGAGAATGATAGGACTTGTTGAATTATTGGATGTGAGAGAGGAAGAAGTAAAAAGAACCAAGGATAATGCCTAGGTTTCTGGCTTTAGAAGTGGGATATTGTCCTTCACATCAATAGCCAAAACAGGAAGAGGAGCAAATTTGAGGGGAAAGATGATAAATTGCGTTTGATATACTGAATTTGAGGTGCCCGTTAAACATCTAAGAAGAAATGTCCATTATTAGGCAGATACATGAATCTACTGTTAGAGAGAGCTGGATAGACATAGATTTGGGTGTTACTAAGTACTTGAAGTAGTGGCTTCAAATGGTTTTGAAATTGCCTAGAGGATAGTGTATAGAGTGAGAAGAGGGCCTAAGGTAAATGTAGAGAAAGAGATGTCTATCCCTGAGGCCCAGAATTTGAGTTCTGAGGAGGAGAAACCCACAGTCACCATACTGTGCAACAGGAATTGTGTAGTATGCAGCTCATTGGCTGTGCATAGCAGTATGGAGAAAAACTAGGACCTTGTAGATACAATCCTTACCACCATGGAGAGAGTATTTCCAGAAAGAGTGATAGGCAGTACCACATGCCGCACAGAGGGCAAGGGGGATATGGGGTATTTGGGTTAAGCATTTAAACAAAAGAAAAATTCAGCTAAAGATGCTAAAGATGTTTTTGACACCAGAGCTTATAACACATTTTGTAGATTTTATCCAAAATGTTTTAGTACTTTCATAGTTAGTCTTAGCATTCAGAGCCAAGTAATGAAAAACTTCACTTCAATCTTTTGTTCCACATTGGCTTTATTACTGAAACTTAATCTGTAGATACCATTTATTTATTTCTTGATTCAGTGCTATTTGAGGTAGTTCTGATTTTTTTAAAGAAAAAACTTTTTCCCCCGATTATGAAAATGATTTGATCCATGTTCATTGTAAAAAAATTCATAGTCCAGAAAGGTATACAGAAACGAGAAGCCCTAATTGTACTCCTAGGCCACAGTTATTTTCTTCATTGTCTTTCCAGATAAATCTATGGCTGTTAGTATAGATTAATGAAATCCACAATGATCTTACATTTTTTCCATTTAAGGATATTATGTATATTTCTGTGTTGCTACATGTAGCTCAGAGTATCAGTTTCAATTATTGTAGACATCACATTATACATGCATGTAAGTATATGTCTAATTAACCAGTTCTCCAGTGACAGATAACATTTAAGTAGTCTCCAAATTTTAACCATTACAGTTAGCAAAGGACCTCCTAGAAAATATTTCTGTAGTTTTCCAATGTAGTATCAAGTTCTTAAAGTGGAATTTTAGAGTCAAAAGTTACATATTTCAGCAACTGTATTTTTATTATAAAATAAAATTGAGTTATAAGGTTAATATAGTCTCATGATTAAAAACTCAAACAGTACATAAGGATACTCAGGAAAATATGTCTCCCTCTTTAGGGATAATCATTTGTTAGCAGCTAATTTTATATATGCATATAAATGCATATATATGTATGGGTAGACTTTAAAATTTATTTTAATATTTCATTGATTTTGAGCAGATAATACATGCATATGGGAAAAAATGTAAATATGCTGAGGAAGTGAAAATTTAAGTCTCATCACCCCTGTCTTCACCAGCCATTTATTTCCTCTTCTGTCAGTCCACCAATTTGTGTGTGTGTGTACATTTTCCAATTTGTACAAACAGTCACCTTCTGGCTTTCTTTATGGTATTATTTTTCTTTAAAAAAATTTATTTTTATTATAATTGACATGATATTATGGTATTATTTTTCATATGCAACTCTGATTTTTATGAAGTCACATTCAGCAGTCATTTCTTTAATGGCTACTGGGTTATATGTCTTAATTCATTAGAAAGGTCTATATGGAAGAATCAGGACTTCTGGCCAAGTTGGAGGAGTAGGTAGACACACTGTGCCTCCTCACACAACCAAAAGAAGAAGAACAACAAATTTAAAAACAAAAAGCAACCAGAACTGCAAGAATATTGAACTGTATGGAAGTCCGACAACCAAGGAGTTAAAGAAGAAACATTCATCCAGACCAGTAGGAAGGGCAGAGACTGGCAGCTGGGTGGAGAGAACTCATGGCAAGGCAGTGGCTGGAGAACCTGGCGAGGCGGTGGCTTGCAGACTGGGTGGTCCCACATTCGCGTGTACATAAACCGGGAGGAACAACTGGGGAGCGAGACAGACCAAGCAACCCAGGGCTCCAGCGTAGGGAAATAAAGCCTCAAACCTCTGACTGAAAACACCTGTGGGGGTTGAGGTGGCAGTGGGAGAAACTCCCAGCCTCACAGGAGAGTTCATTGGAGAGACTCACAGGGTCCTAGAACATATACAAACCCACCGACCTGGGAATCAGCACCAGAAAGGCCCAATTTGATTGTGGGTAGTGGGGGAAGTGACCGAAAACCGTCAGAGAGTGCAGCAAGTGGCACTGCTCCCTCTCTGACCCCTGCCCCACATACAGCATCACAACGAATTGATATGAGTTGCCCCACCCTGGTGAACACCTAAGGCTCCACCCCTTACTAAGTAACAGGTGCCTCGGGACAAAAAAAATGACCCACATGAAAGAACAGATCAAAACTCCAGGACATATACAACTAAGCGACAAAGATGAAAAGATAGACAAACTCTCAGATGCACAGTTCAGAACGCTGGTTGTCAGGATGCTCCAGGAACTCACTGGGTACTGCAACAGCATAAAAAAGACCCAGACAGCAATGAAGGCTGCATTATGTGAAATAAGGAAACATTGAAAGGGAACCAACAGTGACGAGAAGGAAACCAGGACTGAAATCAATGGTTTGGAGCAGAAGGAAGAAAGAAACATTCAACCAGAACAGAATGAAGAAACAACAATTCCAAAAAATGAGGAGAGGCCTAGGAACTTCTAGGACCCTAATCATAGGGGTGCCAGAAAGAGAAGAGGAAGACCAAGAAATTGAAAACTTACTTGAAAACATAATGAAGGAGAACTTCCCCAATCTGGCAAGGGAAATACACTTCCAGGAAGTCCAGGAAGCTCAGAGAGTCCCAAAGAAGTTGGACCCAAAGAGCAACACACCAAGGCACATCATCATTATATTAGCCAAGACTTTGGATAAGGAGAGAATCTTAAAAGCAGCAAGAGAAAAGGAGACAATTACCTACAAAGGAGTTCCCATGAGACTATCAGCTGATTTCCCAAAAGAAACATTGCAGGCAAGAAGGGGCTGAAAAGAAGTATTCGAAGTTGTGAAAGGCAAGGACCTACATCCAAGATGACACTATCCAGAAAAGCTATCGTTTATAATAGAAGGGCAGATAAAGTGCTTCCCAGATAAGGTCAAGTTAAAGGAGTTCATCATCACCCAGCCCTTATTATATGAAATGTTAAAGGAGATCTAAGCAAAAGAAGATATGAACAGTAAAATGACAACAAACACATCTATTAACAACCAAACCTAAAACAAACAAATTAAGCAAACAACTAGAACAGGAAAAGAATCACAGAAATGGAGATCACATGGAGGGTTATCAGTAGGGAAGTGGATGGGGGACGGGAAGGGGAGAGAGGGGAAAAAGGTACAGAGAATAAGTAGCATAAATGTTAGGTAGAAAATAGGGGGAGGTTAAGAATAGTATAGGAAATGTAGAAGCCAAAGAATTTATATGTATGACCCATGGACATGAACTAAAGCGGGGGGAATGCGGGTGCGAGGGGGTGTGCAGGGCAGAGGGGAATAAAGCGTAAAAAATGGGACAACTGTAATAGCATAATCAAAATATATTTTCTAAAAACGAAAGGTCTATATGTCATCATCTTTAAACACAAATTGCATGATACATATATATTATTCTGTGCTGTGCTTTTTTCAGTTCCTATGCTTTGGAGATCAATGTCAGCACATATAATGTAATTTATTTCATCAGCTCATCTTCTGTTTAATGGTATAGTGTAATACACTGATCCAGCTGAAGAACACTAAGGTTTTCATTTTTTACATTCTTAAAAAGTACTGCAATAAGCGTCCTTTACCTCTGTCTGTGCGCACAACTTCTCAGATACAGGTAGAACTTCCCAGGTCCCCAAAGTTCCTCACAAGATATTTGCTGTGGATGATACCACTCACTTTCAAGGAGCAAAGTCTTCATGAAGCAAGGGAAGATCCCTTGCTATATCAACAGGGATTTTTATTCCTTCTTGCTCCTTTCTAGAGATTGATCATCACGCACAAGCAGAAGTTACGGGTGAAAACCCCAGTGCATCACTGCAAGACTGGTGAAGTGCAGGTCAGTTTCCCAGGAATATCTCTTAACAGGCCTGGGCATCAGGTGCTTCTGAGGTCTAATCTTAGGTCTTCTAAAAATGCTGCACTCACAGAGAAACTCCAAAAACAAAACTTACCTGTAAGGAAGAGATAGGAATAGATACAGTAATGACATATATAAGTCGTGGGGGTTAAATACATTGTAAAATTAGAAGTGTTTGATTATTTTACAAATTTTGCTTTGGGTTTTCCTTCCCCACATAATCCTGTGTATTTTATTTTAGATTACTGGTTGGTATAAAAAATTTTAAGCAACATGTGAATGTTTAAAATTACAGTCTTTATTATATTTTACATCTTTATGTTTACTTTTATCAGATTTCTTTATGCCCATTTTAATACTGCTGCTACACTTCATTCCTATCACAAATGATCGATGTTCTTACTGTGTCCTGCCTTGAACCATGGTTTAGCTCTCACTCCTTAGTTCTTCTCTTTTACTCTTCCTTTCCACTCCTGTTGCTTGACCTTGGTCTTCCTCTCGTTCCCTGTATAGCACTGACCGTCTTCCACTCAGTCTTTTCCGTTCTTCCCACTTTGTCTTGCTTTTTCTGTTTTGTACTGATTTTGGCTTTGGCCTTGTTCTTTGTCACCTACCTCAGTTGCATTCATCTCTGGGGTTACCTTCGTAGACTAGCTGGAGCCCCTTCTACTGCCAGTGGAATTGTGTAACTTTGTGTGTTCAGCAAGGGTAATCATTCATGGTTGGTAAGCAGGCAGATGATTATCTATAAGACAGTTCTGATGTATTTTGCTAATTTTGAAGAGACTTAAAAAAAGTTTCAAGTACTGCTAAACATAAGTCTTTCTTCATAAACAGACTTTCTGCTCAACAGGAACGGTAAAGTATTTACTTCTTATAGATGGGAATCTGAAGAAGTACACAAATATTTTGGTCTGAAGATATATTTTAGTACAGCCAAGTTCAGCTCTGCTTGAGAATGTAAACTAGATATCCTGGAGCTGAAAGTTACTACTGTCCTATTTCAGCCATGAGTAGCTTACCTCTGCAGATCCTCTTTAGGCTTGTGACATGAACTAGACTTGGAAGTGCGTAAGTGAAAAATGTAAGGAAATCTGTCCAAGTAGCACACACTTCTCATACTTCTGGATTTTGTTTTTCTTCTGAATTTTTTTTGGGGGGAGAGATAGGATATAAAAGGTGATTCAGATGTTCTTTAAGTACTTGTTGTAGGTGCAAGCCAAAAATACTAATCAACTATACTACTTCCTAACCTTATTTTGACTCTGATCATGTAATGTCTTTGCTCTATTACTATTGATTGCACTTTGTGTGACTGGACTCAGGGAGTTTAAGTATGCTTGTTGGTTCTCAAGTTAGAATACAGTACAGTTACATTTTTCCTTAGTGAAATTCTGTACTATAATTATCCCTGAAATGTTTTGGAATGTAGGATAACATCTGCCACTAGTTGTTTATTTTTAAGTGTTTAAAAAGTAGTTCTGATTTTTAGCTGTGGTGTACTAAGTGGAGAAATTAGATCTGCTGTTTTTATGGAGAAAATCTTAGTAATACCTTGCAAGAATGATTTACACACTTAAAGTTTACAGTTCACTGTTTTTTAGTTGTATAGCCATCACCACAACCTTATTTAGAATATTTTTGCCCCCGCTAAAAGAAACCCTGTACCCGTTAACGGTCATTCTTTCCCTCCAGCCCTAGGCAACCATTAATCTGTTTTCTGCCTCTGGATTCACCCGCTCTGGACATTTCATTTAAATGACATCATGGCCCTGGCCGGGTGGCTCTGTTGATGAGAACGTTGTCCTGATACACCAAGGTTGTGAGTTTGATCTCTGATTAGGGCACATATAAGAGGCAATCACTGAATGCATGAATAGGTGGGAAAATAGGCCAATGTTTCTGTCTCTGTCTCAAAATCAATTAAAAAAGAAAGAGAAACCATACAATGTGGATTCTTTGGGGACTGGCTTCTTTCTCAATATGTTTTCAAGTCTTATCCAAGATTTAACATGTGTCACATTTTGTTTACTTATTCATCAGTTGAGGGATATTTGGGTTGTTTGCACTTGTTGGTTATTATGAATACTGCGCTGTGAACATTGGTGTGCGAGTATCTGAGCCCCTGCTTTTAGTTCTTTGGGTATATACCTGGTGGTGGGATTGCTGGATCAGATGGTAAGTCTGATTAACTTTTGACTAACCACCAAACTGTTTCCATAGCAGCAGAACCATCTCACATCCCCACCAGCAGTGTGTGAGGGTTTAGTTTGTCCACAACCTTGCTAACACTTACTTTTCCTTCTTTCTTTTTAAATATAGCCATTCTTATGAGTGTTATGTGGCAACTCATTATACTTTTGATTTGCATTTCCTTATTAGTTGAAGATGTTGAGCATATTTTCATGTGCTTATTGAACATTTGTATATCTACTTGGGAAAATGTATTCAAATTTTTGCTTATTTTAAATAGGATTATTTATCTTTTTGTATTGAATTGTAGGATTTCCTTATATATATATATGTGTGTGTGTGTATATATAGTTATTTATTTATTTATTTATTTATTTATTTATTTATTTTTAGTGAAAGGGGAAAGGAAGGAGAGAAGGAGAGAAACATCGGTGTGTAGTTGCCTCTCTGTGCCCTCTACTGGGGACCTGGCCTGCAACCCAGGTGTGTGCCTGACTGGGAATCAAACCAGCAACCCTTTGGTTTGCAGGCCGGCACTCTATCGACTGAACCACACCAGCCAGGACTCTTTATATATTTTGAATACTAGACTCTTATCAGATAGATGATTTGCATGTATTTTTCTGACCCTTAGGGTTGTCATTTTACTTTCTTGTTGGTATTGTTTGTATCACAGAAGTTTAAATTTTGATATAATCCAGTGTATCTGTTTTTGCTTTTGTTGCTTGTGCTTTTGGTATCATATCCAAAACCATTATTTAACCTAAGGTCACAAAGATTTGCCAAGCCTTGTGTTTTTTGGTTTTTTTTTTTTTTTTTTTTTTAATTTGTGTCTGGCTTCTTTCTTTTTTAAAAAAATTTAAATCATTTTTTATTTTTCAGTTGCAGTTGACATACAATATTACATTAGTTTCAGGTGTACACTCCAGTAATTAGACATTATCTAACTTACTGAGTGAGCATCATGATAAATCTTATACCCCTCTGATACCATGCATAGTTATTAGAATATTATTGACTGTCTTCTGTGTGTGTGTTTTTTTTTAAGTATCCATCCCAACTGGCGTGAGGTTGTATCTCATAGTTTTGATTTTCATTTCTCTGATGTTGAGCATCTTTTCATGTGCTTATTTTGACCAGTTGTATATGTTCTTCAGAGAAATGTCTACCGAGGTCCTTTGCCCATGTTTCAAAATGGTTGTTTAGTTTTATGTTGTTGAATTTTGGGAGTTTTCTATATATTCTGGTTATTAGTCCCTTATAAGACATGCAAAGATTTGCAAAGATTTTCACCCATCCTGTGGATACTATCTTTTTATACACAAAATTTAAAAATTTTCATGAAGTCTAATCTGTCTGTTTTTTTCTTTTGTGTCCTGTGCCTTCAGTGTTATATTCAGGAAATCACTGCTACATCCAATGTCGTGAAGCCTTTGTCCTGTGTACGTTTCTGTCGTGGGTCCGTTTGAGTTAATTTTTGTATATGGTGTTCGGTAATGGTCCAGCTTCATTTTTTTTGGATATGGATATTCACTTTTCAACCACTTGTTGAAAAGATGGTTTTTCTCCATTCAGTGGCCTTGGCATCCTTGTCACAATCATTTAACCATATATATAAAGGTTTATCTCTGGACTCGTTACTCTATTTTATTGATCTGTATGGCTGTTTTTATGTCATTACCACACTGTTTTGATTACTCTGGGTTTCTAGTAAGTTTTGAAATTAAGAAGTGTGCATCCTCTAGCTTTGTTCTTTTCAAGATTGTTTTGACTATCCTGTGGTTTACAAAATTTAAACTCTTGAGTGCATCTGACATTAACTTTTACTTTTATAATGGATTGGAAATCCATTATAGAAGTCTTAGAAATATATGTGTGTGTATGATTCCAGGTTACTAATTCTCTAGGTAGTTAGTTCACTGTTTTCCACCAAACCTTCATTTTAATTATTATGGGTGAAAGTCATTCTAAAATATATTACCTAATTTATATATAATGTATGTACGTGTTATCTCCTGGACTAAATAGCTATGTTTTTAGAGTTAATCTATGTTATTTTCCTTTGCTCTTCTCTTATTGTCAACTGTTACTTAAAAAATAAACTTAAGAGGGGTGGGGGGAAGGGAGGGGAGAGGATACAGACAACTGTAATTGATCAACAATAAAGTAATTAAAATTTAAAAAATAAATAAATAAACTTAAGGCCCTGGCTGAGTATCTTAGTTGGATAGAGTGTTGTCCTGACACTCCAAAGTTGCAGGTTCAATCCATGGTCAGGGCACATACAAGAGTCAACCAATAAATGCACAAATAAGTGAAACAACAAATTGATGTTTCTCTCTCTCTTCCTCTCTCTCTCCCTTTCTCTCTCTGTATCTTCTCTGTCTCTCTTCCTTTCTCTAAAACCAATAAATAAAAATAAAAAAGAAACTTAATGTTTTTTAAATTATAGGAATAGTAAGTTATCAATTACAGAAAACATAAATAAATTCTAAAAAGAAAATAATATTCACCTTATTTTGGCTGCCCAGATATTTGCATAGGCATGCTTTGAATCAGATTACATTGTGCCTATTGTTTTGAAACCTACCTCATTCCCTCTGTGGTAGGTTGTACATACCCCACGTCGTTAGCCGCCTTCCTCATCTCTGCATGAAGTTTCGACATGCACATTCATTGTACTGTGGGGTGGCATCTTTTTTAATAATTTGCATTTTACTTTTATATTCTAGTTTTTCATTGCAATTAAAATTTGGTTACTATAACTTTGTCCCATGACGTCCTTAGGAAAAAATTGTAGAAGTGGATTTGCTGGATCAGGTTTTAAGATTTTTGATATATAAAGGCCAGGTTTTTCCCTAGAAAGTTTGAACTAATTTATAATCTCATTCTTAATGAACAGAAGTAAAGTTTGTCACTTATTTGATCAGTATGTTTATTATTTTCTTTAACCTTTGCAAATTGGATAAGAAACCCATGGAATCATGGTTTTATTTACACTTGTTTTATTAACTTTTAAATTTACATTTTCTCATTTATTCATTATTTAATTTCTTTTTGCTTTGCCCAGTCATACTTTGCCCATTTTCCTATCAGACTGTTCTTTAAAAAGTTTTTGGTAAAGTGCTTTGTTTATTGGGATATTGACTCTTTTTATTCATGTTTTATTTGTCTGTTTTTATATTTATGATATTTTAATGGTAACCAAATCTATCATTCTTTTATTGCTTCTGACTTTTCTCCATGATATAAATTTCTTATAGTCTAACATTTTTATGGTTTAAAAATTTATTTTTTTTGAGGTTATATTTTTCTTTAATCTTAAATTTATTTGGTATCAAATGAGACTGCAGCCAAGAAATCTAGAGAAGGCTGAGACTCGGAAGGGCCACAGTGGAAAAATTAAGACATGTCATTAAGAGTAAAGATGTGGCGATAGAGACCAAGGCTAAGGTCATTCACACACACCTTGTATTCCCAGTTACTGTGTACAGATGGGAAAGTTGGATAATAAAGAAGGCTGATAAGAAAAAAAATCTATTCATTTGAAATCTGGTGCTGGAGGACAGCTCTCTGGATACTCTGGGCCACCAGAAAGACAAAAAAAAATGGGTGCTAGAGCATGTTAAGCATGAAACATTGCTAGAGGCAAAAATGACAAAGCTGAAGGCTCTGTCTCAAGCACATCATGAGAAAGCCTGGTTCTTTGGAAAACACAGCAATGCTGGGAAAAATAGAAGGGAGCAGGAAAAGAGGAAGACCAAATATGAGTTGGATTGACTCCTGAATAGGGCTGTGGAGGACAGGACACGATGGACCTCACTCGCAGGGTCGCCCAGAGTCAGGGGTGACTCAGTGAAACATAACAGGTTATGTAACTGTATTTTTCTAGTCCTTTAATACTGTTGAATAATTCTTTTACAATTGAGTTGAAATGCTGTTTTTATCCTCATTACTCTAAGTTCTCATGTATACCTGGTGTTTAACTCTGGACTTTCTTTGCAAGTCCATAGATCAGTTGTTTAGTCCTGTGTTACTCCCCTGTGAAGTCTTACAAATTTATAATACCTGACATGATCATATCCTTTCATTATTTTTCTTTTAAACAAATTATACTTTTTCTTGTCATTTTTTTAAAAGATTTTATTTATTTATTTTTAGAGAGAGGGGAAGGGAGGGAGAAAGAGAGGTAGAGAAACAGCAATGTATGGTTGCCTCTCACATGGCCCTCACTGGGGACCTGGCCCGCAACCCAGGCACGTGCCCTGACTGGGAATCGAACCGGGACTCTTTGGTTCCCAGCCCGCGCTCAATCCACTGAGCTACACCAGCCAGGGCTTTCTTGTCGTTTTATTACAGGTAAACTTAAAAATCAACAATTTATGGTCTAAAAAATATTTTTAAATGATTTTATTTATTTATTTGAGAGAGGGGAAGGGAGGGAGAAAGAGAAGGATAAAAACATCGATGTGAGAGAGATCTATTGATTGGTTGCCTTAACTGGGGACCAAACCCACAACCCAGGCCTGTGCCCTGACCATGAATCCAACCAGTGACCTTTTGCTTTGCGGGACGACACCTAACCAACTGAGCCACACCAGTCAGAGCTAAAAATATTTTTTTACTTGGGTTTAAATGATATTAAATATATGGATTAATTACACTCCATACTCAGCAATATGGTTATATTTTTCTCATTTTGAATTTTATCTTGTCAGTCTTAATAAAGTTTTACAGTTTTCTTCATATAGATCACATATATTTATTACTAGGTATTTTATCTATTTTAATAGTCTTATACACAGGTTTGTGTATCAGTTGGTTTTGTGCAATATTTGTCACATACTTATACTAAAAAGTTATTTGTTAACTATTTGTTATGGAATTTTAAAAATATACTCCAAAATAAAGATAGTTTAAAGAATCCTGATTAATGTACCGTGGTGCACAAATAACTGTAAACTTTCCACTGTTTGCATCTTAGTTAGCAATTTTTTATTGCATTTGTGAATCTTAATATATTTGTAAATACTTATTTCTGGTATGTAATTTCACATATTTATATTCATTGGTTCTAAACACTTTTAGTTCACTGCCTTGGATTTTCTAGGTAGATATTTATATAATCTGCAAATACTAACATTTTTATTATTAATTTCTCTCTAATACTTCAACTTTAGAAAATATGATGTTACTGAATTGATTGTAACTTTGCAACTTCTTTTTTTTGGTTAATCCTCACCCCAGGACATGTCTATTAATTTGTGAGAGGGTGAGACAGACAGACAGACAGACAGACAGACATCGATGTGAGAGAGAAACATTGATCGGCTGCCTTCTTTATGCACCCCTTTGTGGGATTGAAGCCGCAACCTAAATATGTGCCCTAACCAGGAATCGAACCAGCAACCTTTTTGGTGTGTGGGATGATGCTTCAACCAACTGAGCCACCCAGCCAGGGCTACAGCTAATTTTTTAATAATGACAGTGTTGAGGTATTTTTGCCTTTTAATTTTAAATGTGAATGCATCTAGCATTTCTCTGTTATGTTTTCTTACTAATTTTTATTCTAATAGCATTATTAGGTATGAGATTGACATCTTATGTGCGGTATATTAGCTTTATGAGTTTGAGCAATTTATGTAATCTCTGAGCATTTCATATTTCTCATTGGTAAAATGAATGCATTTCACAGAGTTCTTTCTGTGTACTGTAATAAAATAAAGCATGTAAAGGAAGTTTTCAAGTTCTCACAAGGCCATATAAGTTAACATGTACTTTAATATATTTATTAAGTTAATCTCACTTGTTCAGTCATTAACGATTTCATATTCCTACAGTGTCCAATTATGCTAATTCACATTTTTAAAAAGAATTTGAATTGTTAACAGATAATTTTCTTAAATACAGAGTGAGGCAAAGGTAGGTTTATAGTTGTGAATACAGAAAACAGTTTATTCTTGTATTATTATTTATTAATTATTGTATTATTTTCTGTACCAACTACTGTAAACCTACTTTTGCCCCACCATGTATATCTGTTAGCTATACAGTGATCCCTCACTTATCGCAGGAGTTACGTTCCAGAGAACCCCGTGATAGGTGAAAATCTGTGAAGTAGTGGCATTATATTTATTTTATTATTTATATATATTTTAAGGCTTTATAAACCCTTCCCACAGTCCTAAAAACCTTTCCCACTCTCTTATTAACCTTTCCCACACTCTTATAAACACTTCATATGCTCTTAAACACTTTCTACACTCTACACAATCTCGTGTTGGCAAACTTGCGCAAGCGGTAGTGGCATACTGCATTTCCATTGTGTATAGTACGATATTCATCCACTGATGAAATACATACTGTATTTTATTTTGTTTTAATATTCTTTTAATATGTTTGAATTAACATTTTTTATATTTTAAAAAAATTTTAGGCAAAAATAATTAAAATCATAAATATTATATAAATACCTATATACCACAAAATTCTACGATATAGTGAAAACTTCGCAGTACAGAATTAGATATATATTTTTTTAAAAACCTGTGATACAGTGAAGCCACAATAAGTGAACCACAATATAGGAGGGACAACAGTAGTGTCTTGATTGTGTTTCTAAGAAATCTGTTATGAAAAAATACCTTATAAAAGCAGCTATTTCATTGGGGAAAGGCGGCAAGAAGGTTTCTGTAGGACTTGATATAAGTATTTTTATAGCTGTAATCTAAAAGTAATAGATCTATTGACTAAAATTAACAGAAGAAACCAAATGTTTCCTTCTTTTCCATTTAGTCCACTCAGAAAGTTCTTAGATTCCCCTGTCACCTTTGTCCTTGACCAGGCAGTTTTGCTTGCAGTACTGTTTGTTACCACTGCCAGTGGTGAACAAAAGCATAAAAGAATGCTTAGGTAAACAAAACAGTTCTGTTCCAGAAGAACACCCAGATACTTAATCTTGTGTGCCTATTCTTTGTATGCAATTATTATTTTTCTTGTTTATCCCATGCTCATTCCAGTTTGCATTGCAATATGCCTTTGTGTGGTGATTTTTCCCTCCAATTAGTCGATGATATTATAGCCACATTATGTTATAAAAACTCATGCTATAAGAGACTTGCCTGTATTTGCTAGTACAGGATAAATAATAAGTACTGTAAATACTTGTTGATTGCAAATGGCTCATTTCATATATTATTTCAAATTTGGTACAGTGAACTGTGTTTATTGGGTAGGATGTGGTTGTGTAAATATGGTTGTTCTTGTTATCAGCATTTGAATGGGTTCCAGAAACTTGTAGGGGAAAGGCATATCTTGAAAAACACATGTTCTGGAGGTAGGACTAGGGCAGTTGAAACAGGTATTCACTGTATCATTAAGACCATGTGTTTAAAACAAAGTAGAAAATGTAATCCACCTATTGTATAAAGTCATAGTACCTCTTTACTTTTGACAGATATCACATTGTAGGAAGAGAAGTAGAAGAACAGGTTTGGAGCAAGGCAAATAAAATGATTTATTTTATTTGTAGTATATAAACTGAAAAAAAAGGGTACTGTAGTATATAAACTGAAAAAAAATGAATTTGAAGTATAGAAAACTGACTATACAGATAAGTTGAATATGGACTTGTTTCTAAATCTCAGGCTTATAAGTTGTTGTTTCTTCCTTTCCTAATCTTAAAATAGGAAAGTTGGATAGAGGCTCTACAATACTTTAGTTTGCTACTAAAAACATAATGAATTTCTATGCAAATTTAGGCATTCATAAATGACAGATCTATCATTAGTTACTAAATGCAATTAAGTTATTTTAAGACTAAACCTCAGTTTTCTGAGGTTTAACTGTAGGGTGTAAGCATACTTTCCCATGTGGGTCCTATTTTACATAAATGGAAGAGGAACATAACTTCTTTGTGACCTAAGATGTAGAATTGTGACTGATGACTGAACACAGAGAAGATACACTTTGGCCCTGTAACAGAAGGAGCAGTTTTGTAACAAAATTGTATAAATGCAAAGTGGAAGGTTAGGGAATTTTTTTCTTTTTATAGATAGTTTCAGCGTATCCTGAATAACAAGTTGATGGAGTTCTAGAGGAAACTCAAATATTGGATGGATGTTTGCATTAAGTCACTTGTGTGGTCCTGCCAGCTCTGAGATTTTAAAATAAAATACCAGGAACCATGATCAGTTACAGCATTAGAACAAATGGTCAATCTAGAAAAAGTACAATAAGTTATGTTGAAACCTGGAGACAGATGGTTGGTTTGCCTTTAAAAGTTGATGAGTCCAATCTCTTAATTTTTACTTATTTTAAATAATACTTTAAAGTTTTAAAAATAATAAAATGGTCATGGAAAGAAGTATGAACTGTAAATATATAGTCCATGTCAGGGCCTTTTGTGCTCCAGTCCTCTGACCACCCTCCTCAAACCAGTAGTGAGAGACAGGGAGGGTTAAGCATTGTTCCGAGGTTTCTGGCTTGCATGATGAAGTTGATGGGGGTGATGCCATTATGGAGAGATGGAGTGAGATGAAGAACGAGAAGCTGTATGGGGCAGTCGTACTGAGTTGCCTTTCATTGAGTGATTTAATTATTTAGGTCTTGAATTCTGTTTCTTGTCTAGTGGCGTCTTGTATTTTCAGTTGTCACATTGTTTCAAAAGGAATAGGAGATGACTTAAAGAGGTTTTTACAGGAAAAAATTAGGGTAATTTGAGCATCAAAAGATAATAGATTATGATATGCCCATATGAAGAATCCATGAATTACTACTGATAGTAAAAAAGTGGGGGAAGAAAGAGGGAGTTCTTTACAGAAAAATGCCAGTTGATAAATACGGAAGGAATGATAGAATCAGAAAAACATTTTTGTATGCCACTGGTGCCTTTCAAGCTGCTACCAAGGTGCTATAGCTCAGAGGGAATGAGTCTGAGTAAGTCTGTGGGAGTGCTTTAAGAGTTCTTTAACAGGAATTGCTTGGGACTCCAGAAGTTTCATCCACTGACTCAGTCCCTGCTGGTTTTTGCAGCCAGAAGTTATGGGAACATATTTACCTGGCACTGGTCCCCCCTGAGTTGGGGGGCCTGGTGTGAGGCTGGGACTCCTTGCACTTGAGATATACCTCCTGAATTTTTTCCCACATACATTCACGTGGGACCAGCCCATTCCATGTCTGCCCCTCTTACCATTCTGGATGGATGTGGTTTCTTTAATTCTGTAGTTGCCAGACTTCCATTCAACTCAATTTCTGCTGGTTCTGAGTGATGGTGGTTCTATAATTTAGTTGTAATTTTTATGTGGCTAGGCGAGGAGGTGAGCAGTGTTTACTCATGCCGCCAAGTGGCTAACATCAAGGTGAGAGCTGGGGGACAGTGTTCTCCCAGAGAGAAAGGCGGGCAGAGCCACAGAGCCAGCAGGCAGATGCCATCTCTGAGACTGCATCAACCTGGCTAAGGCTGTTTTCCCTGCCTTGGCGGTCTCCTGGGGCTCTGTCCCACCCAACTCACAGCTGTTAACAGTAGCTTTTCCATGAGAGTTGCTGGTCTTGGCTCAGGCTTCACAACTTCATAAATCCTTTCAAACAAGCAACTGCTGGCCTAAGTCCCCAGCCTCTATACCTCTTGCTAACTGGCCCCAGGCCTGGCACTAGCAGCAGAAGTTTAGATTCAAGTTTGGCTTTGCCTGGGAATCTCTTAAGCCCAGCACAAGTAGCAGCCATCTCAGATTGCTTTATAGCTCAGGCAGGGTAGCCCAGGCAAAACACAGATTTGGCTGACTTTGACCTGCACCACCTAGTAAACCCTGGGGCCTCGGCATACAGTGGACAGCTACAGATCACGTCAGAGCACTACCACCCTGTCTGTGCACTGCTGATCCTGCACAGATGGATGTTGGTGGTCAGTGGTCACAGCCCATCCTTGCAACTGACTGGCCTGGGTAAATCCCTCCCGTTGACCTGCCAACAGTAACCAAGGCTCAATGGCTCAACTATAAGAGGAGGGTATAGTCAGCCCACATGCAGGGCACACTTCTCTTACCCAGCGTGGGTGATAGGAAAGGATGTGCCACTGGACCATATAGGACACCTACTACATTAGGCCACACTACCAAGACAGGGAGTCATGGCAACCCTACCTAATACACAGAAACAAATACTGGGAGGGGGCCATACTGAACAGACAAAAAAACATAGCCCAAATGAAAGAACAGATCAAAACTGCAGAAAAAGAACTAAAAATGGAGATCAGCGATCTATCAGATACAGAATTCAAAACAGCGCTTATAAGGATGCTCTAGAAACTTAATGAGGACCTCAAAAACATAAGAAAGATCCAGTCAGAAACGAAGGATACACTATTTAAAATAAAGAACAATTCACAGGGAAACAACAGTAGAGTGAATAAAGTTGAGAATCAGATCAGTGATTTGGTACATAAGGAAGCAAAAAACAATCAATCAGAACAGCAAGAACAAAAAAGAATCCTCCCAAACGAGGATAGTATAAGCAGCCTTTGGGACAACTTCAGGTATTCCAACATTCACATCATAGGGGTGCCAGAAGGAGAAGAGAAAGAGCAAGAAAATGGAATCTATTTGAAAAAATAATGAAAGAAAACCTACCTAATTTGGTGAAGGAAATACACATACAAATCCGGGAAGCACAGAGTCCCAAACAAGATGGATGCAAAGAGGCCCACTCCAAGACACATCATAATTAAAATGCCAAAGGTTAAAGATAAAGAGAGAATCTTAGAAGCAGCAAGAGAGAAGCAGTTATCTACAGGGGAGTCCCCATAAGATTGTCAGCTGACGTCTCAAAAGAAACTTTGCAGGCTACAAGGGACTGGCAAGAAATATTTAAAGTTATATAAAGCAGGGACCTACAGCCAAGATTGCTCTACCCAGCAAAGCTATCATTTAGAATTGAAGGGTAGATAAAGAGCTTTCCAGACAAGAAAAACTAAAGGAGTTCTTCATCACCAAACCATTATTATATGCAATGTTAAGGGACTTATTTAAGAAAAGAGATCAGCCCTAGCTGGTGTAGTTCAGTGGATTGAGCACAGGCTGCAAACCAAAGGGTTACAGGTTCGATTCCCAGTCAGGGCACATGCCTGGGTTGTGGGCCAGGTCCCCAATGGGGGCCACGTGAGAGGCAACCACACATTGATGTTTCTCTCTCTTTCTTCCTCCCTTCCCCTCTCTAAAAATAAATAAAAAAAGAGAAAAGAAGATCAAAACTATGAACAATAAATGGCAATAAATACATATTTCTCAACAGTTGAATCTAAAAACAAACTAAGCAAACAAGAAGAACACAGGCAGAATCGTGGATATGGAGAGTATTTTGATGGTTGCCAAATGGGAGGGGTGCAGAATATAGGGGAATGGGTGAAGAGGTGAGGGGATTAAGAAGTACAAATAGTTACAGGATAGAGGATGTAAAGTACAGTATAGGAAATGTAGTAGTCAAAGAACCTATACACATGACCATGGCCATGAGCAATGATGTGGGGATTGTCTGAGGGAGTTGGTGGTGCCATGTGAAGGTGGGCAAAAGGGGAAAAGTTGGGACAATTGTAACAGCATAATCAGTAAAATACGTATATCAAAAAGAAAAACCTTTTTGTAATTCCTAGTGTAACAGTTGAGTCAGACAGGAATCATTTGTGGATGCTAAAGCCACTTGATGAAAGTTTGTTGGGAAATAAGATTCCTTTTTCCTTCAAGTATCACCTAACAGATTATATAGTAATTGCATCTGTTAGTCACCATCTTACCAAAATTACCAGTCCTAGCATCATGAATAGTAGGAGAGCTGCCCATCATTATATATACCTTCTGATGCAAGAAGTGGGAAGAAAATCACTTATGAAGTATTTGTACCTAAAATGTTTAACTTAAGTCTATAGGTGTTTATTATGTATTCCTTCAATTTTTCATCATGTTTAAAAATATTAAATGGTAATTTTTTCAAAGCATGATTTTTAATGACTGTTATACCCCTATTGCTGTATGTGACAACCTGTTAAATAATTAAATGTAAATCTTTCAATGAAGTTACTTAGGGATTACTTTATAAATGGTGGCTTAGGACTTTAAATAAACTCTCAAATATTCATTTAAACCTATAATGTAACCTTATAGTGACTCTAATTTTGTGAAAATTTTGCCCGAGCCTCCAAAAGACTGAATTGATAAGGGTATGGGAATAGTGAGATAGAGGCAGTGGCAACTGTACAGGCCCCATAGTTCCATAAGTAACTTGGTTACCTGTAAGTGAAGCCAGTGAGCCACTGGTGATAATGTTGTGGTACCTCTGTGTGATTTTAGTTTTCTTCACTGATAAATAGTGAATGTGAGCCCCTTTTCATATGATTAATGGCCACTTGAATATCTTTTGTGAAATACTGTTCAGTTCTTTTGCTTATTTTTCTACTGGGTTGTCTTTTTAAAAAATTGATTTGAAGGAATTCCTATTCTTCAATACATATGTATTGCAAAATTTTTCTTTCATTCTGTGCCTTGCATGTTTACCTTTGTAACAGTGTCTCTTGACAAGTTCTTCATTGTAGCATATTTTAATCATTTTTAATTTGTGAATAGCAGTTCTTATGTCCTATTTAAGAAATTGTTGCCTCAAGCTTTCTTTTTCAATATTTAGATTTCAATCCACTTGGTATTGATTTTTATATATTGTGTTAGGGTCAAGATTTATTTTATAGACTTGTAATTACTATAACCTTATTATAAGGCTTTATAATAAGTATAAGAAATCAGATATGTCTTCCAATTAGTTCTTTAAGATGATCATGGCTAATCTAGTTCCTGTTTATTTCCATACACATTTTAGAGTTAGCTTACCAATTTCTACCAAACCCATATGCACACTCACACATAAACCCTACTGGGATTTTGATTGTGATTGCTTTGAATATATAGATCAATTTGGGGGATATTTAATATTTTTATGATACTGAACTTTCCAGTCCATGAATCTGTTCAACTATTTATTTAGAATTTTAATTTCTTCCAGTCCTCATAGTTATCAGTGAAGTCCTTATACATTTTTTGATGTGTTTATAACTAAGTATCTAATTTTTCTTATTGTAAATTTTTAATTTCATTTTGTATGTGTTGTTAGTACGTAGGAATGCAGTTGGTTTTTGTATGTGGACATTGTATCCAACAACCTTTAAATTTGCTTGTAAATGTTAATAATTTGTCAAAAGTTTTTCTAATTAATGGTTTTATCCCTAAGACTGCTCTACCACAATCCAATACATCAACACTATTTTTTGTAAAACCTATTCAATTTTTCTTGAGCGCTATATTGCATTTAGATCGGAAGTCATAAATATTTGATAAGTAATGTGTTGTAAAGATTGGCTTTATTGTCAACTAGTTGTACTTCAAATATTTTATGAAACATAGTTTCATATATATGTGTGTATATATTTGTATGTATATACTATATATTTTATGATATAATAATATATAATATATGATATACACACAAATGTATATATTTATAAATTGTTATATTACATAACAATATGTAATATATATATTTTTTTATATGTATATGATATATATATAAGAGAAACCAGACCCTGGAAGATGCTAGTTCTTGCCATAAGCTTCTTTTAGAAATAACTTTAGCATAATCATGTATTAAAATATGTGAATTAAAGCAGCTTTAAAAACTGTAATCTGATTTATGAAAATTGTGCTAATTCACACTTTTCAGAATTAGTCCTTGTTTTTCTTTTATTTATTATTTATTTATCAGGCATTTATAAAGTGCCTGTTGTGTCAGACACTTAAGGAGTCAGAGAGCTTAAAACAAGAGTAGGAGTGGGGGTTTGGGAGCAGACAAATAGTTGCAGTAGTGTGATACTAATCTCATTGTAGTATGCTCTGGATGTTATAGGAGCAAAGAAAAGGGCCATCTAATCCATAATGAAGGAAGACCGTAATGCTAAATATTAAAATGTCATTTGCAGCAATTTGCAATGTCATTGTTGAATACCACATATATACTCTATGTAGACCTTTTTTTCATTCCCAGGTCCCTATAAACAAATATCTTGGAAGTTCATTAAATTACCTCTTGTGCTTTCTTTTCACTGATTAGTTAACATTGACATGCGTTGATATCTCATTATATTGAGATATATATATTTCAGTACATTCATCATATTGGTATTTGGGTTTTTAAAGAAAACATTTATTTTTTATGTCATAAATGTAATATATGTTTGTTTAAATTTTGGAAAATAAAAAAAATCACATATAAAATGTTAAAAAAATAACCCAAATATAGAAAGACAAACAAATTCAGACTGGAAGAAAACATAAGGTATTGAGTAGTTCTTTTTAGAGTAGTAGACAAATAAATAACTTATGCTCTAAAATTCCTGCAGTGAAGCTGTATTATTTCCTACTGTTTTGGTCATAGGGATATATCTAATGTATTTAACAGATTCCCTGTATTAGAATATTTAAATTGTGATATAATCTAATCTTAGACTTGATTTAAGATTATTCCTTGGACAAGATTTCATATGTTTATTTTAATGTAAATTTTAGCAGAAATGTTATTAGACAAGTAAGTATACCATCATCAGTTTTTGTTTAGTCTTGTTTTGCCTTTAATGAAACAGGAACTGAAAGCAGCTATAAAATTTAGGTAACTTTTTAAATCTCATTTAGGTGTCACTTCCATTTATTCTTCTTTTGAATTTGTGATACAGATAGCAAGAAAATTATTTTCTTGAGTACTATGACTTAATTATTAATGAGATATTTTGGTCATCTTTTTTGGAAGCCCAAACAAAAACTATAAAAATAAAAAAATTCTTATTAGGTTTCCTTTGTAAACATCTTACCTGTGTTAGGTAGAGAGATGCAGTGGGGTTTATTATACTTAAATAGGAAAGTTACTACTTTACATATGAAGCCCAGACTACAAAATACAGAGCTATATCTAAACAGAGCTATCATAGAGTCTAATAATATGTAATAAAAAAATTAGGATCTGTATCAATTTTCATTGATTAGTGTAAGTACATGATTGTACTTTGGTGATCTACTAAAGATTTAAGCATATATTTATGTTCTTTAAATTGCATATGTAATTCAGCTATCAGCAGTTACTTCACCCAGCAGTTTTCATGCCTTCCACTGCTTTAGATCTTGTCTTCCATTGTTTTCAACCCCTGGCATTCTAGATTCTTAACGCAACTAGTCTAACGTCCTGCTTCCCCACTCTGCACTCTCCCTTCTCTACGCGCACCCCCCCCACCCCTCTACGCCATTACAGCATACACACACGGAACAATGTAGATTTACTGAAATGTTTGTAAAAGAAATAGACCTTCATATGCTTCAGAAGTTCCTAATAAACACTTCTGTTTTCCAATCCCATTTCTTTTCGATTCTGCTTTCATGCGGCATCCAGAATCACCGACCTCCAGTTCACTCTTGATGTGCTTGCCTCCTTCTTCAAACTCCTTTCTGCTTCCACATTTGCAAATCTGAACTCTATAATGCATGGTAAAACAAAGAGACCCTTTCCAATCCTCAGTGCTTAGAAGCTCTAAGAGATGGGGAAAATACTTTATTCAGTTACACTTAAGTTAAAAGCCCTATTAAAAGTGACATCTATCAATAATGTTTGATATATATACACACATATATAACATTTTCATATACACATGCTTGTAAAAAAATTATTAATCTGATCTCTTGGTAGAATTCTGAAATTGGGAATCATATGAATGGATTAGAATAACAACAATGAAATGGTAACTGCTCAAAAATTTTTAAAATCAAAATAATATGCATTAAGATTTTAAAAAGAAAATTCTTATAGAACGTATAAGAAAAAATTGCATCTTTGGTCCTCACCATATCTATTGCTATGTTGTGAGTCTTTCAAGTCTTGGCTATTCTCTATAATTTCAGCATAATGTTGTATTATTCCTCCTATTTCTTTATTTTTAAATTTTAGACTTAGCTTTTGGTTTCCTAAAATGTAATGTGAAGAATTTAGTTCTATTATGCACTTCCCTCATCCCCATATATAATGACAGACTTTCCTTTCCCATCTCTTAGGATGTCTTAGGAGTATGGAATATACTGTTACCCTGAGTATTTCCATACACTGTCTCCTGTGTTGGATTCTGATTTCTGGAACCCCATCATCTTTTTGGGTTTATTTGCTTATTTTGCTGAAGTACTTTTCTTGAGAGCTTTCTGACAGAAGCTGAATGGAAGACATTTTTATTTTGGACCTTACACGTCTAAAAAGTGCCTTTATTCATCTTTGTATTAGTTAGGTTTACACATCAAAATCATTATGTTAGGTTCATAGAGTTCACATTAATAGAAATGCCTCCCAAATTTTGGGTATTTGGAAGAGTTTTAGGGAAAGACAGTTATTCATGTATTTTTTAATAAATTTAATTTGGAAGGAAAATTGCGAGTGCATGGGTGTGCACGTATCAGACACTGATATCTATCTCTGTACCTCTCCTCTCCCTCTTAGCTGGTAAGTGGTTGAGGGAAGGTTGAGTGGATTTTCCAGGGACCCGGGGGCGCCTTCTCTCTTGTTGTTACACCATTCTCTACTCTTGGACATTGTAGCTCAAATTATGATTCCCAGAAACAGCAGTCATATCATGTGGGAGCTTGTTAAAAATGCAGAATCTCAGGCCAAAACCAGACCTAAGAAATCAGAATCTGCATTTTTACAAGACTCCCAGGTGATTTATGGGCACATTAAAAACTGCTCAGTGGTTTACCCGTATCTCTCAGCTCAAAAATGGCTTATCACACTCATCTTGCTCCAGCCAGGGAGACGGGGAAAAGAGGAAGGGCATGCAGATTTATTTTTAGGGCATGAACTGGAAGCTGCCCATATCACTTTCACTCCGATCTCATTGGTCAGAAGTTTGTCATACAGCTCCATCTATTAGTAGTTACAAGAGAAGTAGGAAACATGTAGTTGTGTAGATACGTGCTCAGGTGTGCTTGGCAGGCTCTGTTACTAAAAGGAAGAAGAGAAGAATGAATATGGGAGGAAACTAGCAGCAAGACTTTGGCTGGATATGGAATTCTAGGTTGGAAATCCTTTTTAAAACCCCAGAATTTTTTTTTTTAAAGATTTTATTTATTTTCAGAGAGAGGAGAAGGGAGGGAGAAAGAGCAATGTATGGTTGCCTCTCACATGGCCCTCACTGGGGACCTGGCCCACAACCCAGGCGTGTGCCCCAACTGGGAATCGAACCGGGACCCTCTGGTTCCCAGCCCGTGCTCAATCCACTGAGCTACACCAGCCAGGCAAAACCCCAGAATTTTTAATATATTATTATGTTGTCTTCTAACTTCCATATTGTTGAAAACTCCAATGCCATTCAGATTCCTGATCTCTATATATAAGTTGTTTTTATTCACTAAAGCTTTTAAGATCTTTTCTTCTTTTTATACTTCCATTTTCTGTAACTGCCGTGATTATGTACACTTGTGGGTCTTATTTAATTTATTGTGCTGAGTACTGAGATATAGGGCAGGGGGTTTTCAGTTATAGAAAAGATTTATCCTTAAGTTCTATAAAATGCTCTTATTTGATATTTTCTCTCTTTGCATTTTTAAGTGAATTGTATTGATTATGCTACTACAGTTTTACCAATTTTTCTGCCTTTATCCCCCCTCTGCCCAGCACCCCCCAACCCTCCAGTGTCCCCTCCCTTAGTTCATGTCCATGGGTTGTACATATACGTTCTTTGAGTTTTCTGTTTCCTATACCATTTTCGACCTCTCCCCATCTATTTTATGCCTACCAATTATGCTTCTTCTTCCCTGTACCTTTTCCCCTCTATTCCTCCCTTCCCCCTCCCCACTGAAATCCCTCCATGTGCTATCCATTTCTCTGATTCTGTTCCTGTTCAAGTTGTTTGCTTAGTTTTTGTTTTCATTGTTTTTCTTTCTTTCTTTTTTTTAAGTTCATTTGTTGATAGTTGTGAATTTGTTGTCATTTTACCGATCATATTTTTTATCTTTTTCTTAGATAAGTTCCTTTAACCTTTCATATAATAATGGCTTGGTGATAATGAACTCCTTTAACTTGACCTTGTCTGGGAAGCACTTTATCTGCCCTTCCATTCTAAATGATAGGTTTACTGGATAGAGTAATCTTGGATGTAGGTCCTTGCCTTTTGTGACTTCAAATACCTCTTTCCATTCCCTGCCTGCCTGAAAGGTTTCTTTTGAGAAATCAGCTCATAGCCTTATGGGCACTCCTTTGTAGTTAACTCTCCTTTCCTCTTGCTGCTTTTAAGATTCTCTCTTTATGTTTTATTTTAGTTAACTTAATGATGATGTGCCTTGGTGTGTTCCTCTTTGGGTACGATTTCTTTGGGACTCTGGGCTTCCTGGACTTCCTGGAAGTCTATTTCCTTCACCAGATTGGGGAAGTTTTCCTTCATTATTTGTTCATATAAGTTTTCAATTTCTTTTTTTTTAACAATCTTTTTAAAAGACTTTATTTATTTTTAGAAAGAGAGGGAGAGAAACAGCAATGTATGGTTGCCTCTCACATGGCTCTCACTGGGGACCTGGCCTGCAACCCAGACATGTGCCCTTGACTGGGAGTCGAACTGACGACCCTTTGGTTCCCAACCTGCGCTCAATCCATTGAGCTACACCAGCGAGGGCTAAGTTTTCAATTTCTTGCTGCTGTTTTTCTCCTTCTGGCATCCCTATAATTCGGATATTGGAAAGTTTCAAGTTGTCCCAGAGGTTCCTCAGCCTCTCCTCAATTTTTTGAATTCTTGTTTCTTCATTGTGTTCCAGTTGGATTTTTAGTTCTTCCTTTTGTTCCAAATTGTTAATTTGAGTCCTGGTTTCCTTCCTGTCACTGTTAGTTCCCTGAATATTTTGCTTGATTTCATTTTGGGTGTCTTTCATTTTTTCTTTCATTTTTCAACCAAGCTCAATCAGTTCTGTGAGCATTTTGAGTACCAGGGATTTAAATTCTCCATCAGATAGGTTGGCTATCTCCTCATTGCTTAGCTCTCTTTTTGAGGTTTTGCTCTGTTCTTTCATTTTGACCATATTTCTTTGTTAGGGGGCACCTGTTAAGTTGTAAGGGGGTGGGGCCTTAGGTATTCTCCAGGGCAGGGCAACCCTCCTTGCTGCACTGCAGCACTGCCTATAGGGGAAAGGTCAGAGAGGGAACAATGCACTTTTCCTGCTCTAGTCTAAACCACTTTCCAATGAACTCTTGTGAGACTGGGAGTTTCTCCCACCATGGCAACCCCTGCTGTAGTTCACAGTCAGTTCTGAGTCCCAGTTTCCCGTTCAGCCAGCCCTGCCTGCATGGTCTACTGCCTTGCGCTGGTTCTCTCTGTCCACCATCTTACTGGTCTGTTTTGGTTGGTTGACTGTTTCTTTAATTCCTTGGTTGTTGGAGTTCCATGCAGTTTGATCTTCTGGCACGTCTCGTTGTTTCTTGATTTTAGATTGGTTGTTATCCTCCCTTTGGTTGTGCAAGGAAACGAAGGGTTTCTACCTATACCTCCATCTTGGCCGGAACTCTCTCTTCACATTTTTAAAATCTTCTTACGCACTTTTATTTTTTAACCTTTCTTTCAACTTTTATAGTTAATTCTTTATTTCTGCTTTCATATGTATGTTTTGTCTCAGATAAAAAGAATATCTGAATATTCTTTTTTTATAACCTTGTCTATATTTTATAGATGCAATAACTTATCACTTTGTGAAGATATGGTTGTTTTAAGTGTTCTTTTCTCCTTTGTGCATTGTCCCTGTTTCCTCTAAGCTGTTTTGGTCTCACCTTATTAGAGGCTTTCCTTAAATATGGTGAGTCTCAGCAATTTATTAATAATTGAGCATGAAGCACCAAAACATTGAAGGATCTGCTATCCTTGCTTGTAAGGAGATCAGGTAGGGAACAAGCCTTTTTTTTTTTTTTTTAATTTTATTTATTTATTTTCAGAGAGAGGAGAAGGGAGGGAGAAAGAGCAATGTATGGTTGCCTCTCACATGGCCCTCACTGGGGACCTGGCCTGCAACCCAGGCATGTGCCCCGACCGGGAATCGAACCGGGACCCTCTGGTTCCCAGCCCACGCTCAATCCACTGAGCTACACCAGCTGGGCGGGAATAAGCCATTCTCTATGGACTCCCCAGATCTCAGTATCTGTAGATCTTTTCTTTTGGGCTTCCCCAAAACACGACCAAAATATCTTATTAATAAAGTAAAGTCTTCTTTGAACTCCATGGTCTTTCATGCTGTACAGTCTTGGTTGCTCACTGAAAAGACAGAACATATCTCAGTAAGGAGACTCAGCTCATAGAAAATCCTATTAACTTGATCCCTCACACATTGCCATTCGTTGTTATAATACTTCAGGGGTCAGCAAACAATGGCCCATGGCCAAATTCAGCCCACATTCTGTTCTTACCACTTTCCATTAGCTACAGATGGTTTTTACATGTTTAAAGGATTGTATTTAAAAAAAAAAAAAACACAACAGACTATTATATGGCCCACAGAGCCTAAAACATTTATAGCTGGCCCTTTACAGTATAGTTTGCCAATTCCTGCTACCACTCCCCTATTTCCGCCGCCAAAAGGGAAACTAGTCTCTGCTGGCATGTTGTACCCTGAATAGACTTATCATAAATTACTCTAGAAAATTCAGACATAATTGTTATTAATGGGTCCTGTCTTAAGAATGAAACAAAAAAATATGAGGCAGGATATGCTGGAACAGATTTCAACTTACCCGTAGAATGTGACTCCTTACTAGAGGCAAGACATGCCCAGATGACAGAACTCAGTGAATTCACCAGAGTTTGCCAGTTAGCTAGCTAGTCAGCCAGAGATAAAAGAGCTAATGTATACAAACTGAGAGTGGATCTGCTTTTGGGGTGGTCCATAATTTTGGAATGCTCTGGAAACCATGAGGGTTCTTGACTTCAACAGCCATGCTTCCTAAGGACAAAACTGTTATAAAGATAGAAGCCCATTTTTTAAAAAAAGAGATAACACAATAGTTAAAGAAAATGCCCTGGCTGATCCATATGGTAGACAGGTATCCGTCACTAAGATTGCAGCCCTCATGATAAGGAAAGACCAAATCTTGAAAGAGATCCAAACAGGCTATCACAGAATGCAGTGACTACCTCCAGAGTTGAAAAAGGGAGGTGTGCAGATTACTACAGTGAACCTCCGGTGCTCCCAGGACAATTTCTTTGTGGCATTAGAGGTCCTCAAATGGAACCTGGGGGATTTTTCACATAAAATAATGTACCCTGGTAAGGAGAAATTGGTTGGGGAACTCAGCCAATGGGAAACTACAGAAATTGCTAGCATGTCGTGCGATCTGTGTCTCATCTCTCACCAGCATAATCCTTGGTTAAAACAGTAAAAGTGCGGCATGGACTAGAGTCCCAATTTCAAGGTACCTTTGAACACCTCCAAATGGTTTTCATACAAGGTTTTGAATATGATTTGGTCATTGTTTGCTTATTCTTGAGGTAGACTTAAAGCCTTTTCTTGTTGGAAATCAACAGCTCAAACACCCACACAAAAACTTACTCAATTTTGTGTTCCCAACCTGAGGAATGCTAACCTGTCCTTCTGATGAGGGTCATCCATTTTGCTGAAACTATTATTACTGAGCTTTCCAAAGCCCTTCCACTCACTCAGAAACTTTACTGTACATGTCACCTCTAATCTTCAAGAAAGGTAGAAAGAACAAAGGGAATTCTGAAACTAATGTTACCAAAGGTCTTAGAATTTCTATGGCCTAAGATACTGCCGTTGTCTTTAATGACAATGAAATCATTTCCTTTTCGGGCTCAACCAGTCTTCAATTATTAGTTAGTACAGACTAGCCTATACGTTTAGGAATTATCTTTCATCCTATACTCCAGGCTACTACAAGCAGACATGGCTGTACTGTCTGCCAGAAACCTGTGCCATATAGTCAGTCTTGCCATCAACAGGTGTAAACAACTTTTCCTCAGCATCCTCATAAACAACTCTTATGTAACCTAAAACCTGGAGACATGGTCTTTTGAAAGACACAAAGACAATTCTTGAATCTGAGGGAGAGAACTTATCTCCTTGGTACCAATTCCTTATAATGAATCATTTTCTTTTCTGGGTAACTGGACTCAAATGTTAAATAATTTTCTAAATAGCAAGTCCCACAAAAGGCCATCTATCATATAGTTCATAGGAAAGAAGATTGCTATCCCTACCAAAGCAATACACAGGCATCTTCATAGGAGGTAGATTTTGTAAGGTAACTTTCACAGAAATAGGCCTTGAACTAAATAATAGATAATATATGTGGAGGTTGTCTCACTTTCACAGACCTCACAACGAAGATAGATTACTTAAATCCAACCCCAAGCTCTTCTGCTTTAGAGCTACCTTATGATATCGACACTACAAATTTCATTACCTGGCACTGGATCACTCTTGATAAGTGACATCAAAATGTTACAGTGCTCATAGACAATTTCAACAGGGGTATTTTGCCCCAACAGATAATCAAGTGGCTCCTAAAGACTGATATTAAATTTGTGCCATAAAAGTCTATTGGCTACTACCTGCCAACTAGTCAGGGGTTGTAGCCTTGGTAAACTGATGTCTCCCAGAGCCCATTTTGGCCCATCAGTTTCCTCACTTGGAAACAATCTTGAAAATCTAACTCCCTAACCACTGAAGGGGATTCTGAATTGTTCCATTCTCATACCAAGCTTCCTCACTTCCAGCTTTACAAGAGGCCCATTAAGTAAAAAGAATTCTACATGCTAAGGTTCAGAGACTAGCAATGGAACTAGACAATGCAAACAAGCTCAAAAGAACTCTTTATCCAAGAGGCTGTGTAAACAGGTAGTAGTTCAGAAAAGAGCCACTTTAGATATAATATTGGTCTGTCTTGGGGACATGTCATGCTTACAACCCATCGGTCCCTCCTGGGATCATTATTATTACTAAAAAGACTGGAGAAGCAAAGAAAATAATCACAGAATTGATAATTTTGCCACATTTGGTTTTGTGGGCTCTTTAGATAAAGTGGGATCTATTTTCTTAGCTTAATTTTGGCACTCCTGGATTCTGGCTTAGATGTAGACTGAAAGATAGACCTAGAGAGTATTATGCTAAGCAAAATAAGTCAAACAGAGAAAGCCAAAAACTGTATGATTTCACTCATATGCAGAATCTAAAAAAAAAAAACCAAAACAAATGAACAAAAAAATGAAACAAACTCATAGATAGATACAGAGAACAAACTGATGGTTGCCAGGGCCAGTGACAATGGGGAATGGGCAGAAGAGGATAAGAGGATTAAGCAATACAAACTGCCAGTTACAGAATAAGTCATGGGGACGTAATGTACAGCATAGGAAATATAGTCATTACTATCATAATAACTACGTACTGTAACAGATGGTTACTAGACTTACTGTGGTTATCGCTTCAAAAGTATATAAATGTTGAATCACTATGTTGTACACCTGAGAGTAATATAATATCGTATGTCAAATACAATTTAAAAATTTTAAAACTTTTTAAGTGTTACTGCAGACTCCAGTCATAATCCTTTTCTGAGTATTTGTGTTGTAATGCTTTAAGTGTATGAACTCCAGAGTATTAAATGGTGCTGCACAGTCTCTTTGTAAGAAACTCTGATTCTTATGAAATTTGAAGTGACCCTTGTACCATCCCCTAGATTTCATCATGAAACCTCATATAGTGATAAAGATCTGTACTGATCATGTTCCTAGATGGTAATGTGGGGCAGAGTCCAGGGTGGAGGTCGGGAAGGGGACTGAGAGCCAAATCAAAACCACCTGAAACCACGCATTGACTACGTTAACATGGCTTCACTATTTGACTACTCCGGGAACTCTTGCCCAGCAAGATGAAGTTACAAATGATCTTGTTTGTTTCAGGAATGTCCACAAATTACATTTATCCAAAAAACAAACTACTCATTACCCATTTCCCAGAACAATATGCCCCTCAAATAAGCTTATCAAAAACTCTACTCTATAAGACTTGATTTGAAACTCTTGCCTATTGCCATTATCTTTGCCTTATCCCAATCAGGCCACTGTAGTGAAAGATCTCATTGAAATAGATCCCAAAAGCCTCATAAATATTCCCCCACCCCCACCCTGAAACACTACTAGGATTCTGAAAAGACAAAAGACTCCCTTACTCTTCTGTTTTCTGTTGATCCTGTTAAGCAACTAACAGCTGTTAGTTCAATTAACTGTTCCGTTGCAGGTAATATGTCTGCATTATTGTCCTACCTTTTTCGATCATTTTCTTTCTACCTAAAAAACACCCTTGTTACGTGTGCTGCTATGATTCATAATGCTCCTTGCATTTGTAATTTGCTGTCATTCGTTTTAGAAAATTCTCAGCCATTGTGTCTTTACATATTGGTTGTGCTCTCTCTTTCTTGTCTCTCTTCTCCTTCGATGGGATCCAATTATCTGTTTGTTCGTCCTTCTCATGGGTCTTATTTATGTCTCTTATCCTCTCCTTCAGAGTTTTCATCGTTTTGTCATTTCATTCTTTATTTTGAGTATATTCCTCTGATCTCTTCTAGTTCATTAATAATCCCTTCTGCTGTATACCTCTGCTTCTAAACCCATCCATGTGTTATTAAATACAGCTATCTTTTCAGTTTTAGAATATTTTTCTCCTCAAAAATTTGTTGCATCCTATTCTTGGGCTTTTGAGACTGTCAGAATTCTCAGTCTTTTATCATCTTGAAAATTATATGCAAAAGACTATATAGGCTAACGAGTCTTTATGAGTTGATTTCTGTTGTTCGTAGTTTCTGTTCATTGTCTTATCTCCTCATGTACCTGGTCATTTTTTATTATGTTTTGGACATTGTGTTTGAAATTTTGCTTTAGAAGTAACTTTATTCCTAGGAGATTTTGTCTTCCAACGATTAGCACTTTATTGGTGCCTGAAAGATTACATTAATTAATCTGCTTTTAGGTTTTGATATTTGAAACTGAGTTTTAGTCTCCCTGAGAATCAGTTTGCTTCTCGTTCATGTTATTTTTAGAGTACTTTTCTTTAGAGTCTCAACCACAAGTACATGGGTATTTCCTAGCACCCTTTCCTTCTTCCTCCTTGACTTAAGTGGTCCTTGGACTAACGTTTTATCTCCTTAGCCCCGCAAAGTTATCAAAAGCATCGTTCAGCTTCTTTGTAGAACTAAACATAACTCTTTGACTAGCATTAAATCCTGAGTTAGCTTGTTAATTAATTATCTACTGTTTGTACCATATAAATTAATTTTATTTTATCACAGGTTTTCTTATGGTCTCATTCAGTGATATTTTCCTTTTTTTGTTTTAATAATGGGAATCTTTTTTTTTCCTTTTCCAATGAAATGTTTTGTCAAATATTGAAAGGCACTAAAAGGAGAGCGTGTTTAGGTTGAAGCAAGGCCAAGGTTTTGATTCTTCCACACTTTCCTCCCTTTACTCCTTTCTATTCCTGAGTGATCTCATTAAATTTGAGGGTTCTATGAAAGTTTGAAAAACTTACTTTGGAAGAAAATCTCCCATCAAGCACTTTTAAACATATTTGAGGCACACAAAGAGACATAATAAAAAAACATAATGAATGCTTTTATCCTCTACTTAAGGAAAAAATATTACAAAATTAGAACTTGTGTATCCTTCTGTGGGAGGGATAATAATGGTCTATGAAAGAGGTCAGTGCCCTAACACCTGGAACCTGTGAATATGTTGTTACACGGCAAAGGGGAATTACAGTTGCTGATGAAAGGTTTCTAATCAGTTGGCCTTAAAATACGATGATTATTCTGGATTGTCTGGGTGGGCCCAATGTCATCACAAAGATCCTTAAAAGTGGAAGAGGGAGTTAGAAGTGACAGAGAAAGAGATGTGACGTCAGAAGCAGGGTTAGAGTAACATGATATGAGAAGCACTTGATCCATTGTCGAGAGGAGACATTACAACTGATACCAAAGAAATCCATATTATCTTAGGAAACTTATGAACAGTTACATGCCAACAAATTGGAAACTTGGAAAAAATGGATAAATTCCTAGAAATCCATCATGATTGAGTTACGAAGAAATAGAAAATCAAAACAAGTATGGAGATAGACTAAATAATCAAAGGCTTCCCAACAAAGAAAAGCCTAGGACTAGATGCTTTCCTGGTGAATTTAAAGACTTAACACCAATCCTCAAACTCTTTCACAAGAATTAAAGAGGAGGGAACATTCCTAAACTCATTTTCCGAAGCCAGCATTACCCTGATACAAAGCCAGATGGACACTGCAAGAAAAGAAAAGAAAAGAAAAGAAAAGAAAAGAAAAGGCCAGTGTCCCTGATGAATATAGATATAAAATTTTTCACCAAAATATTAGCCAACTGAATTTAGCAGACATTAAAATGGTTGTACACCATAATCAAGTGGGATTTATCCCAGGGATTGAGTATATGTCTCAATATATGTGTATCAGTAAATGTAATATACCACATTAATGGAATGAAAGGTAAAAATCATATCATCTCAGTAGATGCAGAAAAAAGCATATGCCAAAATTCAACTTCCTTTCATGATAACTCAAAAATCGCATATGGATGAACATAAAATTAATAAGGCTGTATATGAGGGGGGACCCCTAAAAAACCAGAATTATCTTCTGGAGGGTGGGCCTTTTGTAGTACAGGCTTCCCCCGGTAAGTGAGTATTCTAGGAACCCATCTGTATTACTGTACTGGCTGGCCTTATGAGACACAGTGTTCAGCCTCAGTGAATTTTTTTTGAATACTCTTTAACATATTTGCCCATTTCATTGTGGATGACTTACAAGCGCACCTGCCCACACTGTGCTGAGTATTGAACAGTTTTTGACCAAAAACGGCACAACCCCCATCCTCCACCCCCCCATTCACTTGATCTCGCCCCAAATGATTTGTTGTTGTTGTTGTTGTTAGTTTCTCCGGTTGAAAAAAGTTCTCAAAAGGAAATGTTTTGCTGATGTGGAAGAGGTGAAACAAAATAAAAAAGGCAGATGCACTAAAAGGCATAAAAATTTATGCCTTCAAAACTGTTTTGAGCAGTGGGAAAAAATCTCGATAGGTATTTAGTGCATCAAATGGAGAGTACTTTGAAGGTGACTGAAGTTTAAACATGAAGAGTAAATACACATTTTTTTAATAAATAAATTCTGGGGGTATTTTAGGTCCCCCTCATATAACATCATACTAAGTGGTGAAAAGGTATAAGCTTTTTCTCTTAAGATTAGAGTGTCCACACTCATCAGTCCTCTTCAACACAGTACTGGAAGTCCTAGCCAGAGCAATTAAGAAAGAAAAATAAATAAAAGGCATCCAATTTGGGAAGAAGTAACATTGTTTTTGTTTGCAGATGACATGACCATATAAAGACTCTAACAAAAAATTTAGAATTAATCAACAAATCCAGTAAAGTTGCAGGATATAAAGTTAACACACAGGAATAAATTGCATTTTTATACACTAACTACAAAGTATCTGAAAAATATAAAGCAATTTCATTTAAAATAGTATCTAAAACAATAAAATACTTAGGAATAAATTTAACCAAAGAGATGAAATATCTGTACCCTTAAAACTAAAACTTTAATAAAAAGAAATACACAAATAGATATTTCTTAAGAATTGAAGGAATATTGTTAAAGTTTCCTACTACCCCGAACCATCTATGGAATCAATACAATTCCTATCAAAATTACAATGGCATTTTTCACATAAATAGAACAAACAACCCTGAAATTTGTATGGAATCTCAGAAGACCCCAAATAGCAACACAGCTCTGATAACAACAAAACTGGAGGCATGCTTTCTGATTTCAAACAGTACTACAAATTTATAGTAATCAAAACAGTATACGGTACTGGCATAAAAATAAATGCATAGACAGATGGAATAGAGTTGAGAGACCAGAAATAAAACCTCATGTATACTAATATGTAACCAATATTTGGCTAGTGCTTAACAAGGGAGCCAGGAATACTCAGTGGAGTGACTAGGGAGTATAGAGCCATTGAGATACCTGCTGATATAATTCAGGAAAGGGAATGGTATGTCCAAGGGGTTGCAGTGAGGTTGGAGAACAGTTTTTGATAACTGACAAGGTAGGTGAAATAAAGGAGAAAAATAAAATAATTCCCAGGTTGGTAAATGGTCAACCACAAGTTGTGAGGGTCTGATGACCAGGACCGAGGACTGTGATTTGGAATATCTAAGCATGGAAGTAGATCCCTCTGGACTCTTCTGTTCTTTTACTTCAATCTCCGTGGTAGTCTAGAGTTTAAAGGTTAGGGAAAGCATGTCTGAGAGCTTTTGCAGGTGTTGATTTTCTAATCCATCATAGGTATCCATTATTTTAACCTCTTATTCACCAGATACCTTTCTATGTATTTATTTATTTCACGTTTTGGAGCTATCTTACGAAGTAATTTTATCTAAGACTTCCTACATATATTTTTAGTATAGCTTTATTCTGAAAAATATATTAATGATTAGGATATAAGTCAAAGACCATTTCCAAATTTCTTTAAACATCATCAATTTAAATACTTTGCTTTTAATTCTACTTAAAGAAACCAAATACTAGAATGCAAGCTAACTCTGTACCTGTGGCTAATATGTTTTGGAGAATTGGGTGACTGGAATGTAATAGCTTATATGTTTTGTAGTTCTCTGTAGGTGTGTTTAATATTTAGATCACTGTTTTCAATTCAAAGTAGGTAATAAAATTACGGAATTGATTTTCACGTAGTCTTTCTCGTTCTTAGATATCAGATTTATAAGGTGTATGAATGCATTTTCATCTTGAGATACTTTATAATAGTAGGAGTGAAGACAGAAGTTATCCATAGAGCCACCAGGCTAGTCTCGTGAGTGCAGTGATGTGCACTATGGGAAATTTTGGCATTGCAGTACCCGCTCTGTAGTCACAAAAATATATTCGCTTTTCATTATAACTGCTTTCTCACAATCTATCTTTTTTCCAGATGTTGCTTCAAGAACAGTTTTACAGGTATTTAATTACAAAAATTGTAGCAGCTGACAGGTTACATGATACAGATTGTTTTACAAAACATAACCTATTGTTTTGTAAGACAATTTCCATTTAGGAGAATTTAATTATGTAATGGTATAAAAGATCAATTTAGTACTACTACTAGCAACGCTTATGTAATATATTGGAAATATTAAGGGTTTGTTAAGGATAATCTTAATTTGTGAGCTGTTTAGAAATTTTTCCAATACATTTATATTTGGGAGTAGTCTAGTTCTAATAATCATTGTGCTTTTTATCTTGGCTTTGAATCATAGATTTTATACATAATTTAAATTTTTTTATTTTGCTGGTTTTTTATTTTTATATAATTAAAAAATTACAGGTCTGTGAATGCTACAAATAAAACTTGAAACTTCAGATTGTCTTCTGTTTAAAGGTCTCTCAGTCCCCTGTCTTTGTTCAGAGAATATAGGCGTGCTTCATTTTTATGGCACTTTGCTTTATTGCCCTTCACAGATACTGTGGGGTGGTTTTCCTACTTGTTTGTTTGATTTTTGTTTTTTACAGATTGAAGGTTTGTGGCAACCCTAAGTTGAGCATGTCTGTTGACGGCATTGTTTCAACAGCATTTGCTCTCTTCTTGTCTCTGTCATGCTTTGGTGTTTCTTGCAATATTTTGAACTTTTTAAATTATTACTATATTTGTTATGGTGATCTATAATCGGTGATCTTTGATGTTACTATTTTAATTCTTGCAAACATCATGAACCACATTGATAGAAGATGATGGACTTAATAAATGTGTGTGTTCAGACTGTTCCACCGACTGGCTGTTCCATCTCTCTCCCTCACCTCAAGCCATCCTATTCCCTGAGACACAGCAATATTGAAATTAGGCTAATTAATAACCCTGCAATGGCCTTTAAGTGTTTAAGTGAAAGAAAGAGTCACACATCTTGTCTCTCATTTTAAATCAAAAGCTAGAAATGATTAAGCTTAATGAAAACGGCATTTCAAAAGCTGAGGTAGGCTGAAAGCAGCAGTTAGCCAAGCTGTGAACACAAAGGAAGAGTTCTTGAAGGAAATTGAAAGTTCTACTCCAGTGAACACACCAATGATAAGAAAGTGAGAAACATTCTTATTGCTGATATGGAAAAAGTTTCAGTGGTCTGGATGCATCCAACCAGCCACAATATTCTCTTAAACCAAAGCCTAAACCAGAGTAAGGCCCTAACTGTCTTAAATTCTGTGAAGGCTGAGAAAGGTGAGGAAGCTGCAGAAGAAAAGTTAGAAACTAGCAGAGGGTGATTCGTGAGGTTTGAGGGAAGGAGTCATCTTTATAACATAAAAGGGCATGTGCTGCTGTAGAAGCTTCAGCAAGTGACCCAGAAGATCCAACTAAGATAATTAGCTAAATTTTCAGTATAGACAGAACAGCCTTATATGGAAGAAGGTGCCATCTAGGACTTTCATAGGTAGAGAGGAGAAGTCAGTGCATGGCGTCATTCTCAAAGGACAGGCTGACTCTGCTGTTAGGGGCTATTGCAGCTGGTGGCTTTAAGTTGAAGCCTGTGCTCATTTGCCATTCTAAAAATCTTACGGTTCTTAAGAATTTTACTAAATCTACTCTGCCTGTGCTCTAGAAGTGGAACAACAAAGCTTGGATGATAAAACATCTGTTTACAGCATGGTTTACTGCATATTTTAAGTCCACTTTTGAGACCTGCTGCTCAGGAAAAAAAATTCCTTTAAAAATTATTACTGTTCATTCATAATACACCTGGTCACCCAAGAGCTCTGATGGAGATGTATGAGAGTAATGTTATTTTCATGCCTGCTAACATACTATTCTGCAGCTCCGGATCAGGGAGTAATTTTTAATTTTGACTTTCAAGTCTTATTATTTAAGAAATATATTTCATAATGCTATTGTTGCCATAGATAGTTATTCCTCCGATGGATGTGGGCAAAGTAAATTAAAAACCTTCTGGGAAGGATTCACCATTCTAGATGCCATTAAGAACATTCCTGATTCAACCCTGGCTGGTGTGACTCAGTGGATTGAGTGCCGGCCTGCAAACCAAAGGTGTCACTGGTTCGATTCCTAGTCTATGACACATGTCTGGGTTGCAGACCAGGTCCCCCAGTAGGGGGTGAACAGGTGGCAACCACGTATTGATGCTTCTTTCCCTCTCTATCTCCCTCCATGTTTGCTTCCGTAAAAAGGTCACTGACCGCTCAGGGTGGTGGTTACAAAGGCAATTTCTTAAAATAAGACAACAGTGAAGTTTGCTGCATCAGTTGAATCTTCCCTTTATGAATGATTTCTCTGTAGCATGTGATGCTGTTTTACCCACAGTAGAACTTCTTTCAAAATTGGAATCAATCTTCTGCCACTGTTTTATCAACTAAGTTTAAGTAATGTCCTAAATCCTTTGTTGTCATTTCAACAATCTGCACAGCATGCTCGCCAGGAGTAGATTCCATCTCAAGAAACCAACTTTCTTTACTCACTCATAAGAAGCAACTACTCATCTGTTAAAGTTTTATCTTGAGATAGCAGCAACTCAGTCACATATTCAGGCTCTGCTTCTAATTCTGTTTCTCTTGCTATCCACCACATTAGCAGTTACTTCTACATTGAAGTCTTTGACTCTCAAAGTCGTTCTGGAGTGTTGGAATCAACTTCTTCCAAACTCCTGCTAATGTTGATATCTTGACCTCTTCCCATGAATCAGAAATGTTCTTTTTTTTTTTTTTTTAATTTTATTTATTTTTAGAGAGAAAGGAAGAGAGGGAGAAAGAGAGGGAGAGAAACATTGACATGTGTGAGAAACATTGATTGGTTGCCTCTTGCTCACCCCATCTGGGGCCCTGGCTTGCAACCCAGGCATGTGCCCTGACCAGGAATTGAACTGGTGACCCTTCAATTTGCAGGCTGGCACTCAATCCACTGAGCCACACTAGCTCAGGCTTTTGGTGGCTATCTTGGTAGAGAATTTAGGAGATAGATTAAGGGGGAAAGACAGTTTCAGAGTGTTTTAATAGCACATCAGCCTTAGTACTTATTCACAATAACACTTCGAGTATAAAGGGATGGGCAAAAGTAGGTTTATAGTTGTGAATATGTGAAACAGAATTTATTCTATTTTATTTATTATTATTATTAACCTACTTTTGCCTACCCCTGTATATAACACATGGACATTTAATGAATATTCAGGTATATTCATATGCCTGATGTAAATATAATTTAGAGGAAAAAATGTTTAAGGCCAACTAGAAATAAATTAGACATATATTTGAAATGGGAAAGGCCTACCATTTGGAAGAAAAATATTACTATACATTTTCTGTTTTTTTACTGTTGCTCATTTCTTCTAGCATAAATATTAGTGAGAAAATGATTATATATGACTAATGTTAATATATGGTTCTTGAAGTCAAGAAGCAGTTCTTTAAGGAGTTGTGTTCAGAAAATGACACTTGGGAAAATAATTTAAGAAAGATTGATAAGCAGTTTACTTTGATGGAAAACACCCATATTCAGTAATATCTGGTCATGTCAGTGTAATCTTGTAACTGAACAGACAGGAGAGGACGAAGAGTTTCTTTCTAACCTTCAGGGTTAGAAATATTTCCTTAAGTTCTGCATAGTTGTTTCTCCAAACAAGGTAAAGATGAGTTTGAAGTACGAGAACTAAGAAATTGAGGCTGAGTTTTAACAGATAATGCAAATGAGAGATACTCGTTGCTAGCTTTATAAGAAGCTTTTGAAATTCTTAAGTTTGGCATCAGGAAGAAACTTGACAAGAAACTTGAATGTTAGTCATGTTGGATCTCTGGTTTTCTGCTGTATCTCCGGGACTAACAGTGCCAAGCACAGGAACTCTCCCCAAATTGCCAAGAAATCCCTTCAGATTGAGAGTTAGTAGTTCTAAGAATCTTTTAAAATAAGCTTATGTCATTAACCAAAAAGTTGTTTGTCGGAATCATCAAAAGAGTAGAACATACTAATATGACAAAGGTTTTTAAGCAAAATATATAGCATAGCTAGCTAGAATGTGCTCTATAATCGGAGTTTGCTTGATTTAAATGAAAAGAAATGTTTCAATTTGCTTTAATGCATTGTAATTTTATAAGATAATTGGGCTTAATGAGTGATAAAGGCCACCAGGAATGTACCTATAATCAAAGTCTATTAGCCTGCTGCAGCAAGGGACAACACACCTAGCGAGGCACTCTGAGGTGTCTTTAGTAAGAGGAAGTGGGCAAGGGCTTCATAAGGTAGGGGCTTGGGCTGAATGATTCTAAGGAAAAGATAGTGAAGTAGTCTGGATTGGATATTGTCATGAAGTGGTGTCAATTTGGTGATTTATTTCAGCATTCTGTTCAAGAGTAGGAGGAGTGAAGAAGAGCTGGGACTCCTTGGTAAGGATGCTGTACTCAAAAAAAAATTTTTAGTCATTTTGTAGCTGTGGTATGGCCTTGGGAAAAACAGTATTTCCTATTTTCCTTTCTGCTAGCCTTGCACTCACCTGTTAGGGATGTCATGATCTGATTATCAGTGGGGCCTGTTTTCCCTTTCTCAGTCCCTCCTTTTAGCCAGGTTCAGCCATTCAGGACTATTCTATGAAATCCAGATCTTCACTGTTGCCAGAATTCCATTGATTAGGAGACTATTTGGAAAACCTCGTCAATTGTTGGACTGGAGTCAGGTTCTTTATGCATACTTTTTGTTGTTGTAAGGTCAGTTATTGAGTCATCTGAAGAAAAGTGGCTATGCACATTTAAAACTCTAGAGATCACATTTAAGCACTTTAACACTGACAAATGGCAAGAGATTGGTAACAGTTTTAATCTACTTGTAAAGGCAAGAGCCAAGGTCTCAAGTATGGTTTTGGTGTAGACAGAAACTTTCCTAGGTTTGACATCAAAGGGGCTGTTTGTCCAATTTACTATTTTTAGTTTACTGTTTTAAAGAGTTTCTTGGAAGTTGAGTGTAATTGCCCAGAACTAGAGTGAGCTGAGTTGCTCCTCACAAAGGAAGTGGCTATAATCTCAACATATTGTAGTGAAATCATGAGCAAATTGTAGCCAGGTATCGGACTCATACAGGGAGTGACTGGGAGGATACAAAAAGCAATATCGTGTGTATCATTTTTAGAGATAACAAGTGTCTTAATAATTCAGAAGTTTAAACCAGCAGAAAGAGAAGAGAAGAGTTTGGGAGAAAAATAAGAGCATGCAGATTAAAGCATGATAATCTTTGATTCTGGCCATTTAGATCTTGTCCATGGGTCCTGGGTGGAAGCTTGATCATGCTGCTTGATTTGATGGTCTTGAGGAGAAGGTGTATCATTCTCTTGAATCATCTTCTGGAAGATTCCTAGGAATCCTAAGTTTGAGGTCTCTGGCAGGAACAGTCTTCCAGTAATTTGATGATCTATTGTGTCACTATAATTGGGAGCTGTGGATCCAAGGAGTTTCACTGTCGTTTTAATTCTTAACAGAATATGGCAAGGTCATTTCCTTGGGTTCAAGGAAATGGGTTCAAGTGCGCTCTTTTCCTAATGATGCTTCAAAGATAGTCACCTAATCTAAGAGCACAGAGAGCTGATTAACTAGCAAGGAAGAAAGTTTTTTCTATCAGTGAGAAGATTGAACAGCTCTGGAAAATTACCCAGAATTACTAGAATGGAAGAGAATGGCTCTTCTATTGAAGTATAGTGCACTATTAATTTATAAGGATTCAGTCAGTGATTACCCAGGTAGTTAGAACATAGTGTGAACAGTGAGGACTTGAACAAACCTGCATGGCCTTTTGGTTTCTGCCATCAACTCTACTATGCCTGCGCCTGATTGACAGGAATATTAACACCTAGAACCAAAAATCAATTTAAAACAGTTATTGCATCAGTTTTTGTATATGAGCATGAGTCTGCCTCTTTTTAAAGTATGCAATCACTGAACATACATACATGAATGTATTTTATTTGCATTTAACTAATCTATAAAGACTGAACTTTCTGATTTGTCATGTAAATGAATTTGGAAAGAACAGAGTTTTTGCAATAGGAAATTAAAAGATATTTTAGGTGTGAAAGACTTCTTGTTAGTTTCATTATTTTGATTTTGGGACCTAATTCACAAAAGGCAAAATCAAGAAGAATTTTAAATAATATAATACATAAACTTTAGTCATGGTATCCAAAGGTCAGACATAGTTCCAGGTAATAGTTGACAATACAGCAATAAAAACAATAAATATTAGGACCTTTAATCTTTTAGAATAAATATATTTTATTTAAAATGATTTAAAATCTCATTAAAGTCCAATAGTATATTTAAGACTTTTTTCTCCTAGTTCAGAATATTAAGATCATTAAAAATGTCAAAGGTATCACACTAAAGCAAGTCAGACTGTTCAGTTCACATCTCTATAGCATTGGGGCCAAACTGGTTTATTATCTTGCATAATTACTGAGGTTTCATTCTGTAATCCAGCATTTTCACAGATCTTTTCCCCTCAATAACTATTGTACCTCAACATATCATAACAGTTCCTTATGACCTGTTTCCAAATTATAACACAATGAAGATAATTAAATCTTAAATTTAACACATTAGCCTTTATGTAATTTACAGTTTTTACTACATAACTAAGCACAGTGGTTAATTGAGCTGTTCCCCCCACCCCACCCCGAAGAATTGACTTTTTCTGTGAAGGGGAAGCAGTGCACTGATTTACATTCTGGTGCAGGCTCTTTGCTCTGACTGACTATTCCATAATGTTTTCCTATTGTAGCAGGTGGTAATGTAATCCTCCAGAACAGACCCTTACACACAGAGCTTAAACTCCACACTACAGCTGTTGACAATGGCATCAATACTTCATGATTGCTTCATGAATACTACAGAGCAGAGCTAGTTTAGAACTTCCAGCGTCCAAAACTACCGTTGAGAAGTACAAAGGTATCCTGATTCCTGATCTTTTCTCTTTTTAAAATTATTTTTATTGAGATAGAATTGACAAAACATTGTGCAAGTATAAGGTGGTGTACAGTGTATTGATTAGATAAATTTATATATTGCAGTATGAATACCATCGCTGTATTGGCTAACATTTCTCTTACATCATGTGATTATTTTTGTGTGTGTCTATTGTGGGAACATTTAAGATATTGTCATTTTGCAACTTTGAAGTTTAAAATACAGTATTGTTGTCTGTACTATGCTGTGTTAAATCTTCAGGACTCATGTATCTGCTAGAGGCAAGTTTATACCCGTGAACAACATTTCCCCAGTTCTCCCATGCTCCAGCCCCTGGTAACCACCAATCCACTCTCTGTTTTTACAAGTTTGGCTTTTTATCAATTCCACATATGGGTGATAAATAGTACTTGTCTTTCTGTCTTATTTGCCTCCCTTAGCATAACACTCTCAAGGTCCATTCATGTTGTCACAAATGACAGGATTTTCTTTTTTCTCGTGGCTAGGTAATATTGATTCTTTACAAGTGACCTGTCACCTCTCCACTGGGAGCTTGTGAAATCTGCTTGTTTGCACTTTTCTGAAATGTCTATATATTGTGTGGGTCTATTTTCATCCATTTGTATTGGGAACTCTTTGGACTTTTCCAGTTTTCTAAATCCTGCCCTTCAGTTTGGGAAGTTTCCTTGAATTACTTTATAAATTTTCTTTCTCTGTTCTTTTTTTTCTGGAATTCCTAATTTGAATATTGGGTTTCATGAAATGGTTCTCTAATTTTTCTTTCATATTTCTCTTATTTTGTTTTATTGCTCTGTTTTCTAGGATATCTCTACAACTTTATCTTTTCATCTCGCCAATTGTAGTTCGAGTTAGCTTGTACTCTCATTTCTCTGCTTTTGAAGGATTTTGTTATGTAAATCTAATCAGTTTTCCTCTTTCTTCACTGTCAGTTTTTTATTTAGTTTTCTTTAATTCTCTTAATTATTAGCTATTGTTTGTCCACTTACTTTCTAGTTTCCAAATTTTTATGCTATCTTCTCTCCCATTTTTCATCTTTATGGTTTTAAAAAATTCCCTTTACTTTAGTTTTAGTAGGTTTTTAGGAAACATGTGAAGTTTGATATGTGTGCTCAGTACTCTATTTTACCAAAACACTGCTTGGTTTTTAGTCATTCCTCTATAGCCATTTTGTATTTTCTTTCTTGTTTAAAAAATTTTTATTGAGTACCTACCATATGCCAGACTGGAGACTGAAGATAATAGCAGTAGATAAAAATAAAAGACAGAAAGTCATATTATTATGAAACTTACTTTAATAACTTTTTTTTAATGTAAACTTTATTTTTCAATTACAACTTAGAGTCAAATAGTATATTAGTTTCAGGTGTGGTTGCACAATCATACTCTTTACCAGGTGTTCCGCAGTATCTCTGCTGCCCACCCGGCACCGCCCACGGCTGTCACCGTGTTTTGACTCTGTTCCCTGTGGGGCACTTTCCACGCCCTGACTGCTAATTTGTAACACATCTTAATCCCTTCATCTTTTTTACCCAGTCCTTCACCATTTTGTATTTTCATTTTCTTCCCATCTGTAAGAACGCAAATGTTCATCATGGTTCCGTCGTCTTCTTTTTGGTTTCTTACCTGACATACTTTCTCTCATCTTTTTTTTTTTTAATGTGATATTTTCTTGTCATACTCATTTGTTTTGTACACTCACTGAAGTGAGTGAAGTACATATACTCTCTACACCCCTCTTTGGAGACAGCTGGCATAAAAGATCCCCTCCCGTATTAATTACTCCTGCCTGTTTCTAAAATCTCCTTAGTCCTCAGGGCTGTCCACAGGCTTCAGTGATCAACTTCTGCTGCTCCTCTTTGCTGTTCTCTGAGCATGGCAGACACTCTCTGTGTCTTTTTTTGTTCATGCTGTTCCCATTCCTGGGGTGTCTTGTATTAACTGATTTTTCTCCCTGACCCTTCTCCCCTTTTCTAATAAACTTCTGAAGTCTTAAGAATCTCTGCTTAAGTAGACTCTTTCTGAAGCTTTCTTTCATCTTGCTTCAACCCTTCAAGGTATAGCTGATCAACCCTTCTATGTATAGTTTTTAGAATACTATGTTGCAGTTATTTATTTATATAATCTGACTATGGGATCATTACAGAAACTAGGGAACAGATCTTTTCATCTCCACTGTGCTTTTTTACTAAAATGTGACTGTGTGGATGGATAGATAAATAAATGTGCTTTGTAAACCACAAAGCATTACTGTCTTTTGGTGGTGATTGTGTTGGGTGACATTTAAAAGGAGGTTGCGTTTTGATAATCAAATGTCTTTTATACCCACCTGGCACCATACACAGTTCCTGCATTGGTGCTGCCTGTTCCCTGTGCTGTTATCCATTAATGAAGCTTTGTGCACATCCTCTTGGGTTGTGTTGGTGAACAAATTGATAGTCGAGTTGTGTTTTGGGGCCCAGATACTGACTACATATTTCCTTTGCAGTAAACATGCTGTTGTATAACTCATTTTGAATTTGTTACAACTAATATGTTGAAATAATTTTAATTAATTAGAATTGCCGGGGCTAAGGGTATCCAAAATTTATATTTTGAGTCAAAACAGTAGCTTCCCCCTAATTATAGAAACTCCTCATCAATCTGTCAGTATTTATGAGGGTTTAGACTATACGACACAGCATTTTTGTTCTTCGTCAGTGTGATTCTATAGAGAAATTACTCTTTCCTCATTGTTCAGCTCAAGTCATCATAGCCTTAATTCTTAATTGCCATTTGTATTATTTCATTTTCTTTTTTTCCAGTTCCCTTGGATTATTAGTGTCTTTGTAACTGACTTCTTAAGATCTCATTGATGACTAAAATATTAACCATATCATGCATTGCAAATGAAATATCATGTTTTATTTTACTGTGCTGTTTTATTTTTTGGTTGTAAAGAAGTTATGTATTGAAATATAATCATCCTGTTTTAAAAAAATAAAGTTTTTTTATATTCTTGTATTACCTTTCTTTCTGGTAACTTATTTTTATAAAATATAAAACGTAATTACTTGGGATGGGGGAGAGGACTGATTGTAGATTAGATTTTTTTAGTTTATTGAGAAGAAGTTTTCTTATAGCAACTTAACCATTTTTAAATGAGAGAAAGTTGGGGGTTGTTATTAAGGAAGTAAATGAGCACGTCTTTGGCTTCATTTAGATCCTTTTCCACCACCGTCTTTCTCTATAGAGGACTCTAAGCAGATAAAACAAGAATCTGTTTTATCCCTGGGCTAACCATCTGGTTAAAATTAATACCACATCTATGGAAGTGTCTAGTAGACTTTCATTTTGATCCCCATTTCATTTTATTTTTGTGTCACTCTCTTTAGCTTCTTTAAGTCTTTCAGAACTCATTCAGACTTAGTATGTGTTTTTAATGTGAGTGACCATGGTGCTTTATTAGAAAGTATATTAAAAAGTTGATCATTATGAAAAAATGTTTTTCCAGAAAAATAATGTAGTTGTAATTTTTTTCGCAAGTAAGGTTTGGGTGTAAAATATGTTGTAAAAACAAAGATAAAGCTATGTAGGTTTTAATAACCATTGAAAATGATAAAGTAAAAGGCCTGCCTGGCTAGCTCAGTCAGTAGAGCATGAGACTGTTAAAGAATAAAGTACTAAATGAACTTAAATGAATTGATTTTATAAGGAGTCCTTTATTTGCTCAAATATTTGCTCTATCTGATCTACCATCTCTGCCCTTTAGTGTGTGACCTCATTTTCAACATCAAAAACCATGAAAGCCATTAAAAAGAGAACTCCTCCAGTTTGCTGCTTCTGAGCAGACTTTTCTGCACCTGCATCTGTCCTTTCCTCTGTCATCTTTCTTCCCATTACAATGGAAGTATGTCTCTTTCTTGCCCTGAATCTAATTTCTCCTCAGTGTTTCATTCTTTGTTCTCTTAATTTTTCTCTCTCCTGCATTGGCAGCTTTTTTCCCTTTGGATCCTTCCTTTCAGTACTTAACATACTCAAGTTTCTTCCATCAAAAAAAAAAAAAAAGTAATTCTTTAACCTCTTACATTACTCCAGCTGTTGCCTTATTTTCTCTCCTTCAAAGAATTATCTACATTCATTGTCTCAATTTACTTATGCCCCATTCATTCCTTAGTGTTCTGCACTGTAGACTCTGCCACTGTATCAGTGCAACTATTTTAGCCTAGTCCACTATCCAGTAATGACTTCATCATTGTTAAATTCAGTGGACTCTTCTTAGTCCACCTTCTACTAGACTTCTCTGCAGCTTTTGATACTACTTTCTTTCTCTCCCCCTTTTTAAAATCCTCACCTGAAGATATGTTTATTGATTTTTTTTTAGAGTAAGAAGAAGGGGTAGGAGGAGAGAGAGAGAAATATCGATCAGTTGCCTCCCGTATGCACCCCTACTGGGGATTGAACCCGCAATCTTTTGGTGTATGAGGTGACATTTCAACCAGCTGAGACACCTGACTAGGGCTTCTTTTTGCTCCTTTTGAAAATCTTTTTCTTGGTGGTCCTTCTCTCTGGTTTCATCTCATCTACTCTCATGCCTTGGATTACTATGTATATGCTGATTACAGTAAATTGGTGACCTCAGCTTTCTCTTGAGCTTTCGATGTGTTTATTCAGGTTGCCATCCTCCCTGAGGTGTCTTACAGTTACCCAAACTCAACTTACACAAAATGGAATGACTATCTTCCCGTCTCCTCCTGCTGCGTTTCTTACTCCAGTGCATAATGGTGTCAGTAACCTGTTAACCAAGACAGAATTCATTTTCCTTGACTCCTCCTTCTTCCGTATCTCCAGTATTTAATCACCAAGTGCTATTGGTTGTACTTCACATCTGTCCTGTCCACTGTGTACAGCAACCACCATTCTGTAGTAGCCACCATCCCTCACCCGAGAAATTTTAATACTATTTACTTTTAACTGGTCTCTCTGCCTCCTTATTTACTCCCCATAAGCATTCAAAGACAGTTGAAGATATTTTCCGCCCAATAAAATATAATTAATATTCTCCTGTTAAAAAATCTTTAATGGAGTTGTTCTTAGAGTAAAAAGACTTTCAGGTTCTGATTCCTAATTATCTCCCCTGCCTTCACCTTCAGTTGTTCACTGCATCGGTTTTTTCCTCAGATGGCTTTCTCTCACCTCGTGTGCCATCATACTGTTTCCCCTCCTAACTTACGCACACACTCTCTGATTTTTGCCTGCCCCATCATAGCACTTACCATTTTTTAAAAATTGTGGTAGGTTAGTTATTTATCTAGTCCAGTAGATCCAGAAAGCTTAAAAGAAGGAACTCTGCTGTATCCCGGTATCTAGTCAGTTCTGGATTACATAGTAAGTGCTTCATATACACATTTTGAGTGAATGTATTTGAAGGTATCTGGGAAAGTGAGGGCTATGCCATATTTTGAATTATAACCATTTTGTACTTTAGTGATGCATTTCTTTCTTTTTTGATCCACTAATATGTGAATGGGTTTTAGAAAGCAAGTTTTATTGTGTGTGTGTGTATTGTACATACTAGAGTGGAAAGAACCTGTTACTGGGAAGTCAAAAACTCCCTTGTCTTCCCCTGTGGAGCCTTGGACAAATCTTATTCCTTTGAATCCCATCAAATAATGAGATTGAATTAGATTATCTAAAAAGTTTTTCCTGTGTAACTTGAATATATGTGAGAGGTGTCAAATACATATTAAATATGGGGTTTATATTTATTTATATTTTATTTGATTAAAAATGCAGATAAGTTTTAGATTCATCTATATATTAAAATAACTTTGTTTTTTACAGGAAAGATGATAAAGACTATGCTTTAAAACAAATAGAAGGAACCGGAATCTCTATGTCGGCATGTAGAGAAATAGCAGTAAGTGAAGCTCTTTTTATCATCATTATTCCCAACTGACTTACACAGTCAGTTATGTAGGTCTCTGAGTTGTGGTTTTCACATACACACATTAATTGAAAATCAATATTTTCATATGAACTATATAAAAATATATTTACTTTATAAAAGAGAAGTAAAGGTGACATATAGATCTAACAAAAATTTCTATATAACTTCATTTTACTGGAATTAATCTCAGCTGTTTATATAAATATATATTTTCCCAATAAATGTCCCTAAATAGTTAAGGGTTCAGTTCTTATTATTTCATCTAATGTAATACAAGTGGTATATTCATATAAAATTAATATTTCTATTTTAATGAGGTTGTTATTTACATGAACTTAAAATGAGGTTGTGTTATTTGATTTTTACTGTGTCTGTATTTATTTGAGTATGTAAAAATATATGCCTTTTTCTTTTGTAAGCACAGCTTTCCATATGGTATTACAATCTCATTTTAATTTCTGAGGAAAATATTCTTTATGTTTAATCCATTACTAAATAATTATTTGTACAATTAAACTGAGTATTATTCCCATGAGATTTTACTTCAGTTTTTAGTATTGTAAAACTATGAGGCCAAATTTGTCTTTTCTGGATTTAATTTAAATAGCTTTATGACTGAATATTAATTTAAATAATTTTGCTCATGTAACAGGTTCTCTACCATAGGGGTTTTAACTGGCAGTCCTTTACTGTGGATCAGGTTAACAGAATCTAGAGTAGGTGGAAGTAAAGAAGCAGGACAAGTCAGGGTCCCTGGCCATAAGTAATTACATGCTGATGAGGGAAGAGACTAATAAATCTTTTAAGAACAATGTGCCAAGGACTATGACAGAAGTATATAGAGAACAGGAGAAGAGTATGCCTCTAAATTACAGAGCCAAGGATGGTTCTAGTTTTGGAGGACATGTAAGAATTACGAACATGAGGGAGGACTAGGGTGGGATGGAGGGCATTCTTAACCAAAGGTATGCCAGATTGGAAATTGTGTTTTACTTAACACAATTTGATGAACTTTTTAAACTTTCGAATCTTGAGGCAAAATATCTGTACATTGTCAGTTCTTTAATAGCTATTAGTCTATATATTCTAGTCAGTTTTAAAGAACTAAAATTCATTGAACTATGATAGTGATGTTAGGAGTCATGATAGTAATTACTTTTGGAGGCGACAGGGAGTGGCGAGAAGTGGAGACAAGGTAGTTTTCAGAATGCTGGTAATGTTCTGTTTTCTTGATCTTACTCAAAGTTTGGTTATATTGGTTTAATATGTGAAAACTCACTGAGCTGTGCACCTACGGTTCAGTGCTTTTCTCTATGTTTATTATATTTCAACCAAAAGTTTTAAAAACAAAATTCCATTGATTTCAGGAACAGACGTTCTTATCTTCCTTCATGTTTATATTGATAACTATAAATTCAGTTTAAGTACAGAAAGGACTATGAAAAGAAGTTTTAATACATCTTTTTAAAGATTTTTTGTTTATAGAGAGAGGGGAAGGGAGGGAGAAAGAGATGGAGAGAAAGCTCAGTGTGTGGTTGCCTCTCACATGCCCCCTAGTGGGGACCTGGCCCTGAACCCAGGCATGTGCCTTGACTGGGAATAGAACTAGCAACCCTTTGGTTCGCAGCAGATGCTCAATCCACTGAGCCACACCAGCCAAGGTCAAAATCTTATTTTAATGTATGTGATTGTGATTCTTCGACCTAAGATGAACAGAAATTTTTAATTTTGGTGCAGTCTAATTTATGAATTTTTCCTTTAATAAATATTTTTTTTCTGTGTGTCTGGCTGAGTAAATCTTTATCGATCCTCTGATTGTGAAAGTATTTCTCTGTTTACTTCTAAAAGCTTTTATAGTTTTAGCTTTATTTTCTAGTCTATGATTAAATTTACTTTGTGGTGTGATGTAGGGTTTGAGGCTCTCTTTCTCTCATTCCATATGAATGTACAATTGTTTTCTGAAAAGATTATTCCTGCTGAATTCCTTTGGTACCTTTGGAGAAAACTAAATCGCTTTGTAAGTGTGGAACCAACTTGGACTCTGTTTTGTTCTATATATCTCTTTGTCCTTATGCCAATACCAAATTACTCTAGTATTATAGCAAGACTTGAAATAATGCCATATAAAGCCACCAGCTTTATTCTTCTGTTTCAGGATTGTTTGACCTGTGCATTACTACATTAAATTTTTTATCAGTTAGTCAGTTTCTAATTATAAAAGATCCTTGCTGGGATTATGATTTGGATCAATTCAAAGAATAGACATCTTAACAATATTGAAACTTGCAAGCCATGAATCTAAAAAAAACACACTTTCCAGTTTTTAAGATTTTTAAAATTTCTCTCAGTGTGTTTTAGTTTTGTTAAATTCATTCCTAGGCACTTCATGTTTTCTGACACTATTGTATGTGGAATCATTTTAAAATTTTCATTTTCTATTTGTTTGCTTCTGTGTTCAGTAATAGAATTGATTTTTAATATTACTATATAATTATTTACATATAGGGTGGGCAGAAGTATGTATACAGTTTGTATGGAAAATAATACAATAACTAATAATAATACAAGAATAAACTGTTTTGCATAATCACAGCTGTAACCTGCTTTTGCCCACCCTCGTATATTACAAATCTAAATTCACTGGTAGGTTTTGGTGATATCTTGGGATTTTCTACATATGTAATTATGTCATCTGTGAATAAAAATAGTTTTACTTCTTTCCATCTTTAGGCTTTTAATTTTTTCCTTTTTTTTAATAATTACTTTATTGTTTTTCAATTACAGTTGTCTGCATCCTCTCTCCTCCCCTCTTCCCACCCCCTCCAACCCTACCTCCGTTCCCTGCCTCCTTCCTTCCCCTTGGTTCTGTCCATGTGTCCTCTATAGTGGTTCCTGAAAACCCTTCTCCCCATTGTCCCCTCCCTCCTCCCCTCTGGCTGTTGTTAGATTGTTCTTAATTTCAATGTCTCTGGTTATGTTTTGCTTGCTTTCTGCTTTTGTTGATTATGTTCCAGTTAAAGGTGAGATCATATGGTATTTGTCCCTCACCGCCGTTTGATATAGCAACAAAAAAAAAAAAATACCTAGGAATAAACCTCACCAAGGAGGTAAAAGACCTGTACTCAGAAAACTGCACAACACTAAAGAGAGAAATCATGGAAGACACAAACAAATGGAAACATATACCATGCTCATGGATTGGAAGAATCAACATCATCAAAATGTCCATACTACCCAAAGCAATTTATAGATTCAGTGCAATCCCTATCAAAGTACTATTTTTTTCTTTTTTTTATTGCACTGGCTAGGGCCTTTCGTACAATGTTGAATAGCGATGAGAGTGGACCTCTGTGACTTGTTTCCATTCATGGGGATAAGTGTTTTTTACTGTTTCATCATCAAATAAAATTCTAACTATAGGCTTTTTATAGATGCTATTAGTCAGGCTTAGGATGTTGCTTCTATTTTTTTATAAATGGTATTGAGTTTTACAGATTTTTTTGTGTTGTTAAGTAGTTCTAACTCTATGAGTTTGAACAATTATCTAATTATCTTTCTTATAATGTCTTTGTCTTTGGTAGGAAGATCATACTGTCCTCATGAAACAAGTTAGGGAGCATTTTTTCATGCTTTATTTTCTGACAGAGTTTCTATATGATTGGTGAATGTGTGATTATTGTTCACCAACCAGTATTATGTTCTTAACGGACATGGAGCTCCTCAGATTTTGTATTTCATCTTGTGTTTGATAAGTTGTATTTTTACATAATTTGTACATTTTATTTAAGTTGAATTTATTAGCATAAACTTGTACACAGTAGTCCCTTATTATCTTTTCACATCTGTAGTTTCTGTAGTGATATCCCTGTTTCATTGCAGATTTGGTAATTTGTGTTTTCTGTCTGTATCATAGATTTCTGCTCTTACCTTTATTATTTTATTTTGTTTACTTTTGGCTTACATTTCCTTTTTATTTTCTTAATGTGCAATGTTTGGTCATTCATTTTTACACTATTCTTTTCTAATATAACCAATGAAAACTATAAATTTTTCTATAAATTTTGGAATGTGTTTTACTTACATTCTAAAAATTTTATTGTATTTTAATTATTAGTACAAAATATTTTAAATTTTCTTTGTGATTTATCTTTTATTCATGAGTTATTTAGAAATGTTTAATTTTTAAATATGTGAGTCTTTCTAGATAACTTACTTTTGTTGATCACTAATTTATTTTGTGGTCAGAGAAAAGATACCCTGCTTATATTTTAGAAATACATACTGAAATATTTATAGATGAAATCATGCGATATTGGGAATTAACTTCAAAATAATCACAAGTTAAGGTGGGAAGAGAGGGTGTGAATATAGATTAAATGGTATAGGCTGTGAGTGGATTATGGTATATGGGGATTTGCTTTACTATATTATTTTATTTACTTTACAAACAATTTCCATAATAAAAAATTAAAAAGAAAAAATTCATCTCCTGTGCCAAGTCTTACCAGACCTTTCTCTCTTTCATTTATGAAATCTTCCTCTGAGAAGTCCTCTTTCCCCACCACTCACCTCCATTATTCTCTTATGATCTATACCTAATTTTTTTCATAGCACATATTACAAATTATAAGGTGTTTCTTCTTACTTATTTGTTTATCTTCTGTTTGTTGTTCTACCCCCACTACATGGTAACATACTTCTTCACCAGTGTACACTAAGTCAGCAGTCTTTGTAAGTAATTGTAAAAGGAAGAGTGGAAGGATAGAACCCTGAGAATGTCTGCCGAAGTTAAGAGCACTGCATATCTTCATCCTCACTGTATTGTAAGTGGTTTGTTTTTGTGTCTCCAGAATTTCCTGTGAACTGGAATTATTTACCATACTGCTTTTCAAAACTGTGCTTTAGTGGACCCTCCATATTTCAAGATGCAGCCTTGTAGTTGAGATAGGGAACCCACGGGAGCAGAGGTAAAGTTCCAGGATCTAGTTTTTGAAGCTCACATCTACTTTTACCTAAGCACCTTGGGTTTTTGTTGTTTTTTTTTAAATCCTCACCCAAGGATTTTTTTTTTTTTCAGTGCTTATAGAGAGGGCGAAAAAGAGAGAAAAATATCAATTGGTTGCCTTCTCATACATGCCCCAAACAGGGACTGAACCTGCTACCTGGGTAGATGCCCTGGCTGGGAGTTGAACCAGCTAGTTTTGGTCTATGGGATGATGCTCCAACCAACTGAGCCACACTGGCTAGGGCACACCTCAGTTTTTAAAATCAATTTGGCAGAATTCTATTGAAGAAAAGTTTTCACGGCTTTTTTCAAAATTCAAATAAATTTTGGAATAATTCTCCTTATGCTTTTGGAGTAATTTAAAAATTTTTATTTATTGATTTGAGAGACAGAGGAAGCGGGACAGGAGAGAAAGAGAAAGAAACATCAATTTGTTGCGCACTTATTTGTGCATTCATTGGTTGCTTCTTATATGTGCCCTGACTAGGGATCGAACCCACAAACTTGGTGTATTGAAACAACACCCTAATCAACTGAGGTACCTGGTTTTATAGTGATTTTAACTCAACTGTTACACTTAGAACATAAATTTAGAATTATTATTTTTGTTTTGTTCTAAAATGTCTAATATTAGAAATCAGTGCCATTTTGAGAATATTACAGGTTTTCTTAAACTACTTTCTAACTCTACTGTCAATGATATTTATTGACAAGATATAGTTTTAAATATTAAATTTTTATGTATTTATACTTTAAAAGTACAGACTGTGGTATTTTGGCACAATTGGAATGAATTAAGTTTATTATAAATGATGTATTAAAATATTTATATTTTTAGCAGTGATCTTAGTACTCAGGAAATTATCAGATTTTATTCCTAGTAGAATTACAAAAACTTAGGTAGTTTCTGTAATGGAAACCATTGCATAAATTTATTTAAACCTTTTCTTTGAATATTTTTAACACAAAACCTTCTAAAGGGCAAAAAATAACTTACAAAATGTTAAGAAATGGGCATTTATATACTATGGGCTCTGTATGGGGTGATGAAATACTAAAGTTCTATTCATCGAATATGAAAACTGTGGACTACTCCTACAGTATTTGAACCCCAAGTTCACAGTACTGCAAGTATTGCTTGTGGCTAAGACCCAGGCTAGATTACCTGAGGTTTTATTCTGGCTTTACCTCTTAACTATCTTGAAGGACCCAAAGCAAGTTACTTAATTTCTCTGTTTTAGTTTCCTCATTGTAAAATAAGAATAATTATATCTCATAGAGTTATGGTGAGAAGCTTAGAACATTTCGTCAGACGTTCATTCATATATTTACCAAGTACTTAATACATACCTCTGCCGGGTGCCAGGCAGTACACTGGAAGCTAGCAGGGCACTGGTGAGCAAGACACAGCGCCTGCCGTTGTTCAGTTCACAGCAGAATGTATATTTAAAACATCTGTGTGTGGGCTGTAACGAGAACTAGTGCCCCAGGGTATTAGGTTTTAGGAGGTATTGGTATTAGCCATAGAGTGTTGGCTTTGTGTTTTAAAAAGTTCATTTTTAAAGCATTTAAATCCTGATTCTAACCATTACCTAGCAATGTGATCTTGAGCAAATTTTTTAATCCCCTTTTATCACTATTTCCTCATTTGTAAAATAGAAGTACAGTAATCCCCCTTTATCCACAGAGGACATGTTCCCCCACTGCATGCCTGAAAACACCGATGGTACTGAGGCCTGTGTGCTGTGCAGTTGACCCTAGGTCAACAGGGAGATTAGGCGCACCGAAGCCCTTCCTCCTTCCTGCACAGCTGAAAATTCAAGCATAACTTTTGACTCTCCAAAAACTTAGAACTAACAGTCTCCTGTTGACCAGAAGCCTTAATAATCACATAAATAATCAATTAATACATATTTTAATGTTGTATGTATTATATACTGTATTCTTAAAATAAAGTAAGCTAGAGAAAACAAAATGTTTTAAAGAAAATCATAGTGAAGAGAAAGTACATTTACAGCATTTATTTTAAAAATCCATGTATAAGTGAACCCATGTAGTTCAAACTCATGTTGTTCAAGTGTCACTTGTACTGTTTTTTCTATATATACGTAATGTATGATAACATTTAATTTACAAATTAGGCACAGTAAGAGATTAACAATAATAACTAACAGCAAAATAGAACAGTTATGACAATATACTGTAACAAAAGCAATGTAAGTGGCTTTGGGCCCATTATTTAGTAAAATAAAGGTTACCTGAACACAGGCAGGGTGATACCATGACAGGGAATCTGATAACTGAGACAGTTACTAAGTGACTAATGGGTGGGGAGTGTATGCAGTGGGAGTATGTTGAACAAGGGGTATGATTCAAATCCTGGCCTGGACGGTGCAAAATTTCATCATGCTACTTAGAATAGTGTGCAATTTAAACTTATGAATTGTTTATTTCTGGATTTTTCCATTTAATATTTTCAGACCTCAGTTGACCATGGGTAACTTAAACCACAGAAAGTGGTTTAAGGAAGGACTACTGAACTATAAATAAGTACAAATTTCATAGGGTAATTCATGATTGAGATAATATATGTCATATGTTTAGCACCATAGGTGCCAGCTAGGAAGAGCTTAATAAAATAGTTGCTGCTTTTTTTTTTTTTTTTTTTTAATACAAGAGCTAAAATCCATCTTGGAGGTGAAATTGAGGCGATATCAGAGAATAGCTTTATATGTAGGTTTCTAATAATTGGAGAGAACTTTTGCCAAAGCTTTGGATTTTGTTTATGTTCATTTCTACCCTGCCAGTTTCCAGAAAGGACTTGAAACAGCTACCTAGCCAAGTAATGTGTTCCAATTGTGAGGTAAGGGAGAAAACACTGACCCAGGACTGAGATGAGGTTAGCACGAGGTTTAGCTCTTTCAGCCAGCTGGGTGAGCTGGATGACTCTGAAGTCTAGGCTTTCCTTATCAGGTTCTTTGCCTTGCGCATTAAATAGGATATGGTTACTATTAGATACTGGTCTTCAGGTTTCTGAGGATTTGTATATAATCTCTAAAGTCTCATAAGTTTGGAATTATATTTTAAAAGCCGAAATATATAAGTTCAATTTAATCTTGCTCCTGAATAAAATAGTTATCACTTTCTGGAGAATAATTGTTATTATAAATGACTTAATATATAATCTATTCATAGTCCTTCTTTTTGCTGAATTTATTTTAGAGTTTCTGATATTTTAACTTCACATTTATATTCTTGTTCCGGTAGTAATGTTCTTATAAAAGTTACTGAAGTCTTAAGTTCTAAGACCTTATTATTCTCACATGGCTGTTTTGGAACACATTTGGAAGGCACTGTGTAGGTTAGTTTTAACTGATAAAAATATATCAGGCTTCGTGAGTTTTTTCCTTGTCATTATTGGTATTACTTGTGTTTTGCCTGGTGGGATGGAAGTACTTTTTACCTGATGGATTATTAGGGCCACTTTGGTTATTAAATGGAGATAAAATAAGGAAATAAGAGACTTTAAATAGAAGAATGTCCTTCTAGGAGATAAGAAAGGTTAAACACATGAAAATTGTGTTCTACTTGGGTGCTTCTGTCTATATGAATTCTGTATTATATGAAAAAGTTTACAAAATTTTAATCAACTTATTATATAATTTAAATGGCTCAAAAAATAAGTACTATGTCTCACGAAGTTACAGATCTTATTCTCATGTGATATTTGGTATTAATGAATGTAGTGTTTTCTATTGTGCAATTAGTATGTTTTTAAAAGAAAAAGCTGAAGATTTGTTTGAAGTTCAATTGTTTTGTGATGTCAAAACATAGACAACTAGCAGAAAGGGAGAGAATATTTGTAAGTCATGTCTCTGCTAAGGGATTAATACCTAGACTGTAGAAACAGTTACAACTCAACAACAACAACAACAAAAGCCAGTTCATAAATGGGCAAAGAACTTTAACAAACATTTCTCCAAAGAAGGCATACAAATGATCAATAAGCACATGAAAAGATGCTCAACATCATTAGCTATTAGGGAAATGCAAATCAAAACCATAATGAAATACTACTTTATACCAATTAGTATTTGGCTGTTAAAAAAATTAAGTGTGGTGAAAATGTAGAGAAGTTGGAACCTCCTAGATTGCTGATGGGCATATAAAATTGCACAGCTGCTATGAAAACCCTTATGATGGTTTCTCCAAAAGTTAAACATAGAACTACCATATGATGCAGCAGTTTCACTTCTAGGTATACGAGGTCTGTCCGGAAAAAGCCCAGCCATTGGTAACATAGCAAGAACAGTTTGCACAACATCAGTGTAACCTGGCAGCCAAGGAGAGTGGACTGGAGCGCACATGCATGGACAGTGACCACTACACTGTACTAGTCAGTGGGGGTGGTAGAGCTGTTGAGTGAGCATGTGTACTTTGTGGCTGTCACATTCAAAATGTGCGAGTAGAGCAATGCGTGTGCATCAGATTTTGCTTTAGCTTGGACATTCCTCTGTGGAAACTTTATGGGTGATTAAGAAGGCTGCAGCTCTGGGCAACTGGTGATTGGAAGCTTTATCACCACAATGTGCCCGCTTATGCATCATGTCTCGTGCAGAGATTTTTGGTGAAACATCAAATCACCCAGGTGACTTGGCCCCCTGACAGCCCAGATTGGGCGCCTGTGACTTCTGGTTTTTCCCAAAACTAAAATCACCTTTGAAAGGGAAGAGATTTCAGACCGTTGATGAGATTCAGGAAAATAGGATGGGGCAGCTGATGGTGATCTGGAGAACTGTGTGAGGTCCCAAGGTGCCTCCTTTGAAGGAGACTGAGGTATCATTGTCCTATGTACAATGCTTCTTATATCTTGTATGTTCTTCAATAAATGTCTCTAGTTTTCATATTACATGGCTGGATACCTTCTGAGCAGACCTTCGTACATCTAAAGAATTGCAAGCAGCACACTCAGATACTTGTACACCAATGCTCATAGCCGCAGTACTCAACAGTAGCCAAAACATGGAAACAAGTCGTGTTCATCAGTAGATGAATGGATTAACAAAATGTGGTATATACATACATAGGAATGTATTAGACAATAAAAAGGAATGAAATTCTGACTCATGCTACAACATAGATAAACCTTGAAGACATTATGCTGAGTAATATTCTAGGCACAAAAGACAGATATTGGATACTGGTAATTCTACCTACATGAGGTACCTAAAATAGGCAAATTCATGGAAACAGAAAGTAGAATAGAGATTACCAATAGCCAAGGGGCAGGAAAATGGGAAGTTACTGCTTAATGGGTACCAAGTTTCTGTTTAGGATAATGAAAAAGTTCTAAAATGGATAGTGGGGATGGTTGCACAATATTGCAAGTGTACATAATACTAATGAATTATACACTTAAAATTATTAAAATGGGAATTTTTATGTTTTGTATATTTTACTACAATAAATAATAACAAGACAGATTTATTCCAATATATCACCTTTTCAGTATCTTTTTCTTCCCCCCAGACTTTTTTCTGATTTATCACTGAAGCACTTGTGTGGACATCTCAAAATTGTGTGGGGACTTACTAGATTTTTAGGATTGAAAATTATTAGATTTTAGGATTGGTTTTGTATTGCCTTTGAATTACAAATGGCGTAGGTTTTTTCGAACATTTTTATGGCAATGATTTTTAATGGATTTCCTTTGTTTTGCAGTTACTTCGAGAGCTTAAGCATCCAAATGTCATCTCTCTTCAGAAGGTGTTTCTGTCTCATGCTGATAGGAAAGTATGGCTTCTGTTTGACTACGCTGAACATGACCTCTGGGTAAGGTGAATTGTTGGTAGACATGGAACCACTGGTTTTAGTCAGGGGTAGTAAGAGTAACCAAAAACAATTTTAGGAGCTAATCTTACTCTGAGATTTATATTCTAAAATAAAAGTAACCTGATAGAATGTGGTTTACATATTACCAAGGCTAAAGTATTTTGCTTTGTGTTATGTTTTTGATCTACTAAGTTTGACCTTTGTATTGAGATGGCCAAGAAATCCATATTTTTTTCCATGAACTAAAAGACACATTTTTCATTTTCACCAATAACGTTATGATTTTGATATTTTGAGAATGTTGGCTATCTCCCACGTGGTGTAACATTGATTGCTCTCAATTAGTGTCTCGATTGGATCACTATCAACGTCAACTGGTCTACCTGACAGTGGAGCATCATCCAATGAGGAATCTCCAGCATAAAACTTCACACACCACTTTTGACAGGTTCGATCAGTCACAGCACCTTCTCCACACACTACACAAATCTTTTCTTTTTCATTTCATTTGCATTTTTACCTTTCTTGAAATAATAAAACATAAGAGTGACAAAAATGTTGCGTATTTTCTTCCATCGCCATATTAAAATGACTACACAAAAATTCACCAGTTTTGATAAGTTTTTTTTTAATGCATGCTAATATTACAGCTGTCAGAATACAATCTAATAACATTGGTTCAAATGAAGCTAGAGACAACTAAGCACTGCTAGACCCAACTTACTGAAAAAGACAAGCTTTTTAGCCAAACCAGTAACACATTACAGAAAACAGTAGAATCTGAGGAGTGTAAACAGCTACTCAGTATTGTTGTCCAGCTATTAATTTTTGATAAATGAACTGTGATGTTTTTTTATAACAGTTAAAAGCAGCATATTTCCTTTTATTCTGTAGTGTGAAGGAATATAAAATGAGAAGATGATCTCCTTGTAGGGAAACAAACATGTTATATTCAGAAGACTAGACTGAGATCTAGTGGTTCTGTTATTTGTCATATGACATTAACCAAGTCTCTTAATGGCTGTGAAGCTGTAGTTGCCCCATCTATAAAATGTAATGCTTTTCTTGCCCTTTTTAATAGGATTTTACTGAAGAGTAATTTTGTATCTAAAATACTCTGTAAACTAAGTATACTATACAAATATAGTAAACTTATTAATCATTTTTTGAATATTATTCACAATTGATATTCAGTATTCTAATGTATTTTCTTCTTCATCAGCAGAAGTTCAGTATTACACTACTTGAATTGGGCATATTCTTGTATAGGAAGAATTCTTGGCAGAGAACTCTACTACAGAATTAGATTGGCATGAAAGTAGAGTCTCTTGTGGCTTTGAATTATTTTGTGTTTGTGTGACCTATAAAGAGAATATTTTTAGGTATCCTTACTCAAACATTTGAAGAGTCTTGAACTCAAGTAATCACAATTTATCAGTTTAGCTAATATAATGAAAAACAATGATACTATATTGATAAAAATCATTATAAACTAAGAATTTAACTATATTTTGTCTAAATAGCTAAAAATAAAAACAACTGCCTCAGTATTTTGCATTTACTAAGAAGACTGTTTTTAAAATTGTTATTTATGAAAGTCTTGAGTAACTCAAAATTAACTCCTTTGTTAAATATAACAGTTACATTTTTTTAAAAAAATCGATAATGCCATATTTGGAATAAGACTTTCTGATATGTATGTAATGAAAACCTGTAACAGACTAGGTAAAATAATTTTGAAACACTCAGAAAACTCAAATCCTGATCAGTTATGTGTAAAAAATATCTTAACACAGATTACAATATAAAAAACAAGTAAACAAGACCCAATACTACATTAATTCACTAACAACTACTTCACTACTATGAAGTGTATTTTTTCTGACATTTAAAAGTAATAAGATCTTTCCCTGGCTGGTGTGGCTCAATTGGTTGGAGCGTGGTCCTGTAACCAAAAGGAGCATTTAGATTCCGAGTCAGGGCACATGCCTGGGTTGTGGGTTTCATCCCTGGTCTGGACTCATGATCCCCAGTTTGATTCTGGTATGATTCCAATGCAGGCACATGCGATCCCTGTGCAATTCTGGTATGGGTGCCTGCTCTCCCCAGTGTGGGCACATGCAGGAGGCAACCGATCAATGTTTCTCTCTCATTGATGTTTCTCTTTCTCCCTTCCTCTCTCTCTAAAAAGCAATGAAAAAATGTCCTTGTGTGAGGATAAAAAAAAAAAAGTAATAAGGTCTTTAAACATTGCACTGTGTTTTGCATACTGGTTTGTATTTGCTAAATTTATTATGCCTGTGCATTTATTGAGACAAAAGAAAATACAGGATGCAGTAAAAGTAGATTTGCAGTTTTTTGTATGGAAAGTAATACAATAATTAAAAAATAATAATATAAAAATAAACTGTTTTTCACATACTCACAACTGTAAACCTGCATTTGCCCCATCCTATATATAGACTGATATGTAATGGGATTATAATATCCTGATTCAGTTTCAGAAATCTTCAGAATAGTTTCTCTTTCATTCAGCTGTAGTTTGTAATTGTAAATACAAAATTTTAAACTAAAACCAGCACACATTCCAGTAAAGTCGTTTACAGTAAATTCACCTTCAAAAAATAGTAAAATAGTTTCAAACTCTTTTGCTAGTTTTCTGTGTTACCTTATTTATGTAATTGTAACTTTAGCAGATTTTAGAAATTGAAGCTTAGATGGGAATCATATGCTTTCAGATTTGTAAGAAATACTTTCACTCTATTTGTAGATTTCAGTTTTTCTTGACTAAATGTGATGTGATTCAAATTGGTTTTTTTTTTAGTATTTTTTTATTGATTATGCTATTACAGTTTTTCTATTTTTCCCCCTATATCCCCCCTCCACTCTGGCCCCCCAACCCTTTAGCATTTCCCCTTCTTAGTTCATGTCCATGGGTTATACATGTAAGTTCTTTGAGTGCTCTGTTTCCTATACCATTTTTTATCTCTCCCCATCTAATTATTCTTCTTCTTCCCTGTACCTTTTCCCATATTCTTCCCTTCCCCCTCCCCACTGAAATCCCGCTGTGTGATGCCCATTTCTCTGATTCTGTTCCTGTTCTGATTGTTTGCTTAGTTTTTGTTTTCATTGTTTTTCTTTTCTTTTAGGTTCATTTGTTGATAGTTGTGAGTTTCTTGTCGTTTTACTGTTCATATTTTTTATCTTCTTTTTCTTAGATGAGTCCCTTTAATGTTTCATATAATAATGACTTGGTGATGATGAACTCCTTTAACTTGACCTTATCTGAGAAGCACTTTATCTGCCCTTCCATTTTAAATGAAAGCTTTGCTGGATAGAGTATTCTTGGATGTAGGTCCTTGCCTTTCATGACTTGGAATACTTCTTTCCAGCCCCTTCTTGCCTGCAAGGTCTCTTTTGAGAAATCAGCTGATAGTCTAATGGAAACTCCTTTGTAGGTAACTGTCTACTTTTCTCTGGCTTCTTTTGGGATTCCCTCTTTATCTTTAATTTTAGGTAACTTAATGATGATGTGCTCTGGTGTGTGCTTTCTTGGGTCCAACTTTTTGGGGACTCGCTGGGCTTCCTGGATTTCCTGGAAGTCTATTTCCTTTGCCACATTGGGGAAGTTTTCCTTCATTATTTGTTCAAATAAGTTTTCAGTTTCTTGCTGTTCTTCTCTTTCTGGTACCCCTATAATTCAGATATTGGAACATTTCAAGTTGTTCCAGAGAATCCTCAGCCTCTCTTCATTTATTTGAATTCTAGTTTCTTCTTTTTCTTCTGAATGGATGTTTATTTCTTTCTTTTGTTCCAAATTGTTGCTTTGAGTCCTGGTTTCCTTCTGTCCTTGTTGGTTCCCTGAGTATTTTGCTTTATTTCACTTTGGGTATCCTTTGTTTTTTCATTTTCGACCAAGCTCAATCAGATCTGTGAGCATTTTGAGTACCAGGGCTTTAAATTCTCCATCAGATACTTTGGCAATCTCCTCATCACTTAGTTCTGAGGTTTTGCTTTGTTCTTTCATTTGGTCCATATTTCTTTGTCTGGGCACAGCTGCTAGGTTGTGAGGGGGCAGGGCCTTAGGTGTTCACCAGGGCGGGGCAACCCTCCTTGCTATGCTACAGCGCTGCCTGTGGGGGAGGGGCCAGCGAGGGAACAGTGTGGCCTGCCTGCTTGTCTCTAGTGCACTTTTCAACTATGTCTCCTGTGAGACTGGGAGAAACTCCCACCACATCAACTCCAGCATTAGCCCACAGTCAGCTTTGAGTCTCAGTTTTCCCCTTAAGTCAGCCCCTCTCACACAGCCCACTGCGTGACAGCTAGCTCCACCCCCAAGGTCCAACCTGTTGCCACAGTTTTTCTAAGTTGCCCACGAGGTCCGCTGCCTTACTGGTCTGGTTTTTCTGGTTGATTTTTTCTTTAATTCCTTGGTTGTCAGACTTACATGCAGTTTGATTTTCTGGCACTTTTGGTTTTTCATTGATTTTAGATTGGTTGTTATCCTCCTTTTGGTTGTACGAGGAAGTGAAGGATTTCTAGTATGCCTCCATTTTGGCCAGAACTCCAAATTGTTTTTATAAGTTATTTGGAAAGAATTCTTTCAAACAAATACGCATAAATTTTCTGTTTTATGAAACTATTGTTCATGGTTTATGCTGGTTGTAAATACTTTTTTTCTTTCATTGTTGGCTTTTCTTCTTTTAAAAGAAATCAAATAAGACTTCTGGGCAAGATGGAGGCATAGGTAGATATACTTTGCCTCCTTGCACAAACAAAAAGAAAGAACAACAAATTTAAAAACAAAAAATAACCGGAATTGCCAGAAAATCAAACTGTATGGAAGTCTGACAGTCAAGGAGTTAAAGAAGAAACGTTCATCCAGACCGGTAGGAGGGGCGAAGACAGGCAGCTGGGGCAGAGATGACTTCCAGCAAGGCAGCAGCTGGAGGACTGCAGCAGGCAAGGCGGCTGGCTGGTGGACTTGGCAGTGCCATATTTGTGTGTGGATAAATCGGGAGGAAAAACTGGGGAGCGATACAGACCATGCAACTCAGGGTTCCAGCGTGGAGAAATAAATCCTCAAAGACTCTGACTGAAAAAATCTGTGGGGCCTGAGGCAGCAGGAGAAACTCCCAGCCTTACAGGAGAGTTCATTGGAGAGACCCACAGGATCCTAGAACGTACACAAAACCACCCACCAGGGAATCAGCACCAGAAGGGCCCAATTTGCTTTCCGGTAGCAGAGGAAGTGACTGAAAGCTTACCAAGAGCTGAGCAAGTGGTATTGTTCCCTCTAGGACCCGTCCCCCACATACAGCATCACAACGCAGTGAAGTGGGTTGCCCTGCCCTGGCGAATACCTAAGGCTCCCCCCCCCCTTACTACATAATGGGTGTGCTGAGATAATAAAATATGGCCCAAATGAAAGAACATATCAAAGCTCCAGAAAAAAATACAATTAAGCAATGAAGAGATACCCAACCTATCAGATGCAGAGCTCCAATAGGATGGTAATCAGGATGCTCACAGAAATGGTTGAGTATGGTCACAAAATAGAGGAAAAAGTAAAAGATATGAAAGGTGACATAAAGGAAAAAGTACAAGGAACCAGCAGTGAAGGGAAGGAAACCAGGACTCAAATCAATGGTTTGGAGCAGAAGGAAGAAATAAACATTCAAGCAGCACAGAATGAAGAAACAAGAATTCAAAAAAACAAGGAGAGGCTGAGGAACCTATGGGATAACTTTAAGTTCTCTAACATCCAAATCATAGGGGTGCGAGAAGGAGAAGAGGAAGAGCAAAAATTTGAAAACATAATGAAGGAGAACTTCCCTAATATGGCAAAGGAAATAGACTTCCAGGAAGTCCAGGAAGCTTAGAGTCCCCAAAAAGTTGGGCTCAAGAAAGCACACACCAAGGCACATCATAATTACATTACCCAAGATGAAAGATGAGAGAATCTTCAAAGAAGGCTAGTTTATAAACACGATTTGTAGTAAAACATAGTTGAGCATAGGAAATAATAGAATTCAACATGATGTACTGGAATGCTAGTATATAATATTTCATTTTACATGAAGGTATAATAATTATACTTTCGAATTTTTAACTGCCTAATGTTGCCAGATGTGTATAGACAGTCAACGCTGGCTTTGTCATCATGTTAGTAATACTCATTTAAGCCAAGTAAGTACTTTTAATGTTTGTTTTAGTGAAGATCAAATGACAGTTGGATTTGTGGAAACGTACTGCTTTGTTTTATTTTCTTAATGTATGTGATTGGAATATTGAAATGAATGAGCTAAAGTATAAGGCAGCAGAGGGTAACCAAAAAACAGTTGTAGTAAAAAGAGTCATTTAAAAAATTACTTAGGTATTGGTGAAATTTTATGACATGCGTACCCCATATTTGTTATATAGCCCTGTAATAAATATAAAATATAAGAATTGTCCCCACTATAGTTTTTTGTAGTTATAAATTGTTGGTAAAAAAATAACTTAAAACTTCTTCAACAAATTAAAAATGGAATTACTTTATGACCCAGAGATTCCACAGCTAGGAATATACCTTCAGAATGCCGAAATACCAATTCAAAAGAACCTATGTTCCCTGATATTCATAGATAGCAATGCTATTTACAATAACCAAATGTTGGAAACAGTGTAAGTGCCCATCAGTAAATGAGTGGATTAAAACTGGTTCATTTACACAATGGAATACTACGCAGCAGAAAGAAAGAAGAAGGAATTCCTACCCTTTGTGGCAGCATGGATGGAACTAGAGACTATTATGTTAAGTGAAATAAGTTACCAGTGAAAGACAAATACTATATGGCATCTCTTATAAGAGGAATCTAATGAACAAAATAAATCAACGAGCGAAACAGGACAGACTGACAGCTACCGAAGGAAAGAGGGGAGGGGAGCATGGTGGAGAGAAGGGAAAGGGACTAGTCGAGGGGCATGTATGAATGACCCGTGGACATGGGCAACGGTGTTGGGATGGACTATGGGGTGGGATGGAGGAGGGCAAAGGGGGAGAATTTGGGACGACTGTAATAGAATAAACAAGAATAAAAAAGAAAAGAAATAGCTTCTCTCTCCTTGGTTTTATCATTTGTATAGTGTTAAAATCCATTGTTCAATAAATGTTTGTAAATTACAAAAAGTATCTTGTGATACCCTAATGAAAGTGTTAACTGAAGAAATATATATGACAACAATTGATGATCTCACCTTCCTTCCATATGTGTTCCTTTCATTTTTACAATGTTTTAAAAGATCATGTATTTTGATTTATTTTTATTAAGCTCTGAGAGTTACTCAGACCAGATCACATCATTTCTTTGGTAATTATTATTTTGTTTGCCTGCTTTTAAATACTTTGAAAAAAAAAGTAAGCGAGAAGAAAATTAAAAGAATGTGATGTTGCTAATAAAATACAGATTAATCATTAGACTACATAAGCACTGACTAGTACACTTTACCTTCTCACCAGGTAGTCTTTGCTGTATACTTTTTCTTTGGAAAGTAAAATGCTCTCACTCAGTAATCATTAGTTATTCTTTATCCATGTTCTACTTTCTATATCATAAGAAAATAGTAAGTAAAAATTTTAACTTATATTAAATATCTCACTCCTGTTTTAATTATGTTTACTAATTTCAAGAGCATGCTTAACTTTCATTCACAAATAAAATACTGGTCAAGAGTTTGCTCTTGTGCACACTCGATGCCAAGCATATGCCCAGCGATGCACATAGCACAGTTGACTGCAGCTGCCTTCCAGATTTTCTGGCAGTTTGAGAGTGCTTTCATTAAAATGAAGAGAATCCATCAAGAGAGTTTGAAACATTGGATCTTATCTCTGTAGAGGTACGCTTGCTTACAAAGTGAGTTTTCTTTTTATAAAGTGGTATTGTATTTTCCTGGATGTCCACTAACACTGTACTTCAAAAGCTTTGATGGATGGTATAGGTTTTTTTAAAAAATATGAATCTTTCATATTTCTAAATATTTCCAGTGAGAACAGGTCGTTTATGTGTTACTTCTTTGTGCTTCTGTAGATTTTATTCGAATATTTTTCCATTTGCTTTCTTTACAACCCATGTATCACAAATAGGCACCACATCTATGGTATGTCAGCCAGCCAGCAGTATCTCTTGAAATTTGTTCTGTGTTTTTCTTTTCATTTAATCACTACAGAAAAACAATGATTCTGTTTTGGAAAATTTTCTACCAGATAAACAAGGGTTAAGTATGCTATAAAGGTAATTTTTAATTATACTTTAAAAACAAAATCACATTATTTCCTAGTTAACTGTGGTAATCATTTATTTTTTGAGGCACTATTATATGCTTAGGAAATGAAATTTTAACTGTAGTTATTAGGAAGTTTATAAGTTATCTGTTATTCAGCAGAATGTGAAATTGTATTTTCACTATCTTTGGGCATCCCTAAGTGTTTCTTTTTCTGTTAGGAAAATATTATACAGGGTCTGGCACAAATAACTCCCCTTTCATAATACGTAAAAATCTTTTACTACAAAATTATAAGCATGTAATTCTGTAACATAACAATATCACACTCAAGCACACCATATGACATTTCAGGTGAAATGTTCAAATCGCTGCCAGTCTCCTGTGAGACATTCACGTACCCTGCCAACCACGCTCAAAGGTCTAACTTCTGCCAGACCCCGTGTACATCAAATTATCTATCTTTTCTTTTTAAACGTCTCGTGATATTTTTCTTTTTTTCAGCATATAATCAAGTTTCACAGAGCTTCTAAAGCAAACAAGAAGCCAGTTCAGTTACCTCGAGGAATGGTGAAGTCGTTGTTGTATCAGATCCTAGATGGGATTCACTACCTGCACGCTAACTGGGTGCTGCACAGGGATTTGGTAAGTTAATACGTAGTTAGGTTTAAGCTATAAAGATGCATTTTATTTGGATTATTTTCTAGTTTTGTCTAGATATGGATGCTATATAGGCTTGTAAACCTTACAGAGGGAGTGGGAGTGCTATAGTTTCAAAACATAGCCTGTCTTAAACTTTTTATATAAAGTGTCCTGCTTCTCTGGTGCACACTGGCTATTGTCTACTGAAGTGAAGAGGTCAAAGAGGGCACATTTGTTTTCCTAAGCTTTTGTTTTTTCTTAAGTCTGTAAATTAAGTATTGGCTTGCTTTGTATTGATTATTAGATGTCAGGGACACCCTAGAAATTGACATATTTATGAATAACCTGAAAATAAAACTTCCGGAGGAGATGTTAATATACTATAGTAGGAGCAGTCTTATGGCTACTAAGCCTTTATTAATCAAAACTGAGTACATCATTGAGAAGCCTTGCCATGTTAAATTGCATTAAATTTTAACAATTTAGAAACTTCAGAAATTGGCTTTTTTATTTTTATTTTACATGGCAGAATAGCCTTCTTTTTTCCCATCTAATAGGAAATTGTTCATTAAATTGGGCATTGTTCATTAAATCTTAATAGATTTAAATTATTTAAACCTCAGATTCCCCTTCCTTATTGCATAATTACATTGTTGTGCTTTTGGTGTTCTTTGTCAAGAGTAAGGTTTATAGTGATGCCTTCATTTCAGACAGTTAAAAACACAGTACTGGAAATTATTTGGTCTCTACTCATGTGTATAGGAAAAAACCCTGTAGACTTTGAGTTGTAGCTGATCTGCCCCTCATGCAGATATTCTTTCCAAGCTGCTTTATATTTAATGCATTCAATCTCTGGCCTTCAGATCAGGTATTACAATATTGTATTTCATCTGCTTCAGTAAGTCTCCCTGGAATGTATTTAATGGTAGTTATGTCATCTCCACTCTCATACCTAGAAAGCATTTAGACTAAGACCAATAACACATCAGAAATTTGGTTGAAAGAACTTTTTTCCTTATGCAAATTTTGTATTTATTAGAATTAGAATATTTTATTTACAAATAGTGGATTTACAGAACAGAAATGAGAAATTTTTTTAGGTTTTCATAGTTGAAAATTTCAGCTTTTAGGAAGTGGAGTCAACATAAGGAAAAACTATTACTACTTTTGAGCTACTGACCTTTTTTATGATCCCCAAAGGAATAAAATCTGGGCTAAAGGGCTTTTATTTCCCCTGTACAGTTAATTGTGTTAAGATAATGTCACATTTTATTGTAAATTATTTTTTCATCAAAATATATGTTTATTAGATGAGTAAGATGAATACAAACTGATTTTTAAACCAGTATTTAAGTTTTTATGTTAATGTATAATATACTTGAACCACTTGCAGTAAGTAGTATTAACTACAGCAGTAAAAATAATTATGAAGTCTAATTTCTCTTGTTTTTCTTTTGGGAAATCTCTCTGTTGATGTGGCTTAAACAAGTTCTCTTTGACATAGGGGTAGTGCAGGACAGGTCATTTCAGTCGCCTCTGCTGTTAGCGCTGTACTAAGAGCTGGGGGTCACGGGAGCAGCACACCCAGGGTACAAGCAATGAAGGCACTATCTGTAGATGGTTTTAAGGCAATAATGAAACAGACTGACAGTAGTTTTTATTGTCACCATATGCCCTCAGTTCTGAACAATATCAGCTGAGGCAAAGCACTCCCACTGCTCTACCTTTTTTGATATGCCACTGCTATCTGTTTAGTAGTCTCTTTGTCCAGAATATTTTCCAAACTGCGATATATTGTTTGTCTGCTGCTACCTCCTTTGATTTCCCTACTTGAAGTGAGGATTCTTTTACTGTCTGTGTGAGATTTCTTAGTGCTGCTCCTAAACATCTAACCCTTCTGTGCCTCCCAGACACACAAGGCCCGCTGGAGCATTGTGTCGTGTCAGTGGTGACCTCTGCCCCTAATCTGCATCTTACTGGTTCCGGTGCCTGACTCGTGACTTGTTCTTCCGTTTTTAAGGGAAAGATTCATGTTCATGGTTTTATAAAAATGTGCCAACCTTCCTGCCAACTGAAAATTAAATTTCAATGTTTAGATACAGTTTTTAGGTACAATTTTTCAGCTATAGCTACATGAGGTATTACTATATGTATTAATAAAACATTTATCCTGAAGGATACTCTTCAGAAGATGTAAAACATGACTTTTTATACCCCCTCAAATATGTGTTATTTGCAGATGAAATATTTACCCTATAAGAACAAATATAATTAATAATTCTATTTTTGCTCCTTTTCAGACTGTTTTAGATGAAATGTAGCAATACTGACCTTAACATATCTTCCTAGATTTCTAGTGTTATGAATTTAGCCAGTTGTTGAGTTGCTGACTTGCCACAAGAAACTTCATACTAATTTGGGGCATTGACACAGACTCCCTGAAAACACCATTTCAGTAATATCCCAAAATGTTAATGAATACTTTCTTTAATAAAATTGACTTTATTATTGTATAGAAATACTGGTTTGAGATGGTAGAGTTATGAAGTTTTTTTGTTTGATATGTGAATTTGAACTTTAACAATTTATAATTGTATTTAGTAAATGAAGATTTTATCACTATTAATCACTACACAGTAACAGATCAGTAATTGGGGTCTGTCATCCTTGATGGGAAACAGAGATTTTAAATTCTGGAACCCTTGTTGGGCTGAAGGTGGTAATAAGTGTATATATGGATGTTTTAAGGAAAATGAGTTGGAGAGGAAGCAAACAAAATTATCTCACAAAAATTTGTAAGGTAATTTAAGAATCCAAACTGAGCTTTTTACTTTTAGAACATTAAAGTAGCTGTGTATAAGTTGGGTGGGCCGATAGGCTGGAGACCCAAGGGAAGAGTTGCAGGTGATTTCAAGGGCAGTCTGCTGGCAGAATTCCTTCTTTTTCAGGTAGGTCAGTCTTTTTCTATTAAGCTCCCCAACAAATGGATGAGGCCCACCCACATTATGGAGGGTACTCTGCTTTACTCAAAGTACAATTTAAATGCTAATCTTATCCAAAACTCTGTTACAGAAGCATCCACAATAATGCTTGAGCAAGTATCTGGACACCTTGACACAAGGAGTAGATATATAAAATTACCTTCCTGTGTAAATGACTAAACAGAGGCACCAGTGAAAGTCATGTGAGACAAGTAATTTTGGATTTTTACCCCCAAGTTACCTGCTTATATGAAATAGGAGTGTTGGGTTAAGGACTATGAAGAATTTTTACCTGGTATTATAAAGAGGAACTAAGTTGAAATCATAATGAAAACTTCAAATAAAGATATGTTTAAGTGACTCAAAATAAGGAAAGGTTTGAAGTCCATTAGGCTGACTGGATTGAGTTTGGTGGTTTTTCTGAGCCCAGTGGAATAAAAAGACATGAAGCATTCCAAATCATATTTGATACCTTTTGTGTAAGAAACCAAGGTTTGTTTTAACAATAATGTCTGAACATTTCTGAAAATGTAGTCTTCTTGTATTGAATTAAAAGTACATTGGTGAGATCCAGGATGGCACTGGCATAGGTAGCAGCTACACTCACATCCTGCCAGGACCAAGTGGAAATTACAACTAAATTATAGAACAATCATCCTGAATAACCACCTGAAGACTAGTGAAGACAAGTCTTATAACTAAGAATTTATAGAAAATGCACATTGAGATAGCTCAAAACAGGTCATAAGCAGCTTCTGCCCACACCACAGTGCCTTACAAGAGACCCAGAACCACACATGGCCTGCTTCAGACAACATCAGAAGCAGGATCCAATAAGCTTTACAAGCAGCGTGTCCAATGAGAGATCTTGGCAGGCACCAACCCCTGCTGAGGTAGATTCTGCTTTGCATGGTCAGTGCCTGCACAGCAGCTCCCACGCCACTATAATGATTCAGCCTGTGATTCAGCCTGAGGGTCAGTCCCAGACATGACCCAGCCAATAGCAATTGAGACTCAATTATAACAGTAGGGCCCATATAACCCACACAAGGGACATTCCTGGAGCACCAGCTCAGTTGAACAAGATTGCACTACTGGACCCCACAGGGCACCTACAACATAAGGCCATCCAAAGAAGACTGGGAGTCACAGAAGATCTACCTAATACTAAAAGCATACACAATGAGGCAGGCAAAATGGGAAGACAAAGAAACCGGCCCCAAATGGAAGAACAAGAAATCTTAAGAAAAAGAGCTAAATGAAATGGAGGCAAGCAATTTATCAGGTATGGAATTCAAACTAATGGTTATACGGATGCTCAACAGTTTGAAAAAGGACATAGATACCATAAAAAAGGACTAGTCAGAAATGAAGAATACAACATTTGAAATGAAGAATGCACTATAAGGAATAAACAGTAGATTGGATGCAGCAAAGGACTAAATCAGCAATTTAGAGGACAAGGTAGAAAAAAACACCCAATCAGAGCAGCAAAAAGAAAAAAAAATTTTAAATGAAGATAGTTTTAAGGGACCTTTGGGACAACATGAAGTATAACAACATCAACATCATAGGGGTACCAGGAGGAGAAGAGAGAGAGATAGCAAGGGATTGAGATTCTATTGAGGAAATAATGACAGAAAACTTCCCTAGCCTGTTGAAGGAAAGAGACACACAAGTCCAGGATGTGCAGAGAGGCCCAAACAAGGTGAACCCAAAGAGACCCACACCAAGACACATCATAATCAAAATGGCAAAGGTTAAAGACAAAGAGAATCTTAAAAGCCGCAAGAGAAAGGCAGTTACCTACGAGAGTACTCCTATAAGACTGTCAGCTGATTTCTTAACAGAAATATTTCAGGCCAGAAGGGATTGACATGAAATACTGAAAGTGATGAAAAGCAAGGACCTATAACCAAGACTACCCAATGAGGCTAGCATTTAAAATTGAAGGAGAAATACAGAGCTTCCCAGACACAAAAAGCTAAAGGACTTTGTTGGGTTTGTTTGTTTTGCCACCTAACCAGCATTACAAGAAATGTTTAAGGACCTGCCTGAAGAAGAAGGAGAAGAAGAAACAGAGGTACATAGTTAAAGGACCATAAATATGTACCTGATGGTAGTCACTCTAAATGTAAATGTCTAAAATGCTCCAATCAGAAGTCTTACAGTAGCTGAATGGATAAGGAAACAATCCCACAGATATGCTGTCTGCTAGAGAACAACTTCAGAATGAAAAGTACACACAGACTAAAAGTAAAGGGCTGGAAAAAGATACTATTTCCATGCAAATGGAAATAAAAGCTAGGGTGTCAGTAATTACATCTGACAAAGTAGACTTTAAAACAAAGGCTATAGTAAGAGGCAAAGAAGGACACTACTTAATGATGAAGGTAGCAATCCAACAAGAGGATATGACATTTGTGAACACTTATGCACTCATCATAGGAGTGCCTACATATTTAAAGCAAATCTTAATGGACATAAAGGGAGAGATTAACATTAATACAGTCATAGCTGGGGATTTTAACACCCCATTGACATCAATGGATAGATCTTCCAGACGGAAAATTTATAAGGAAATAGTGACCTTAAGTGACATGCTAGGTCAGATGGATTTAATGAATATCTTCAGAATATATTTCAACTCAAACTAGCAGAATATCCATTCTCTTCAAGTGCACATAAAACATTTGTTGGGATAGACCTCATATTAGGACACAAAACAAGTCTCAATAAATTTAAGAAGATTGAAATCATATCAGGCAACTTCTTTGACCGTAATGGTATGAAATTTGAAATCAATCACAAGGAAAAAAAAACCTGAAAAACAAAAAACATGGAGGCTAAATGACATGTTACTAAACTGTGAGATCAAGGAAGAAATCAAAAGATACCTTGAGCCCTGGGCAGTGTGGACCAGTTGGTTGGAGTGTTATCCCATGAAGTGAAAGATCACAGGTTTGATTCTTGGTCAGGAAACATACGTAGATCGTGGGTTCAGTCTCTGGTTGGGGTATGTATGAGAGGCAGCTGATCTATTTTTCTCTCTCCTATCAGTGTTTCTCTCCTTCTCTCTCTCCCTTAACCTCCCCCTAAAATCAATAAGCATGTCCTTGGGTGAGCATTAAAAAAAAGATACCTTGAAACAAATGAAAAGGAGAACACTATAATTCAAAATCTGTGGGACAAAAGGAAAACCATCTTATGAGGGAAATTCATTGCATTAAAGGCCTATCTCAAGAAACAAGAAAATTCTCAAATAATCTAACTTTATACATAAAGGAACTTGAGATAGACCCTATCCCCAAAAAGCCCAAAGTGAGTAGAACGAAGGAGATAGTAAAGATCAGAGCAGAAATAAATGAAATCGAGTCTAAAAGGACAATATAAAAGATCAATGGAACAGAGCTGTTTTTGAAAAGATAAAAACAGATTGACCTTTAACCAGACTCATCAAGTAAAGGACACAAATAAATAAAATCAGAAATGAAAGAGAAGTAACAACTGACACCAAAGAAATATAAAGATTTGTAAGAAAATAATATGAACAACTATATGCCAGCAAACTGGACAACGTGGACAAAAGGGGTAAATTCCTAGAAACATACAGCCTTTTTAAGTTGAATCAGGAAGAATCACAGAATCTGAATGGGCAGATCACAACTAGTGAAATTGAAGCAGTAATCAAAATACTCCTAACAAACAAAAGATCCAGGCCAATGGCTTCAATTTTACCATACGTTCAAAGAAGAGCTAACACCTATTTATCTTAAACCACTCCAAAAAATTTAAAGGGATGACTCCCAAGTCATTCTGTGAGGCCAGCAATATCCTAATTCCAAAACCTGATAAAGATATTAAATTGAAAGAAAGTTATAGGCTAATATTCCTGATGAACATAGATACTAAAATTCTCAACAAAGTATTAGAAAACCAGATCCAACAATACATTAAAAAGATCATATCCCATGATCCAGTGGGATTTCTTTCATGGATGCAAGGTTGGTATAATATCTGCAAATCAGTAAATGTGTTATACCACATAAAGAAAATGAAAAATAAGAACCATGTGATTATATCAATAGATGCCGAAAAAGCATTTGATAAAATCTGGCACCCATTTATAAAAACTCTCAATAAAGTGGAAATAGAGGGAACATACCTCTACATAATAAAGACCACATATGACAAACCTACTGCTAACATCATATTATTGGGCAAAAACTATACACGTTTCCCTTCACGTAAGGAAGAAGACAGGAAAGTCCACTTTCACAACTCTTATTCAGTATAGTACTGTAAGTCCTAGCCACAGCAATCAGACAAGAAGAACTAGAAGGCATCCAAATTGGAAAGGAGGAAATTAAACTGTCATCATTTGCAGATGACATGATACTATACATAGAAAGCCCTAAAGATTTTACCAAAAAAACTGCTATAACTGGTAAATGAATTTAGCAAAGTAACAGGATACAAAATAAATATCCAGAAATCAGTTGCATTTTTATACACCAGTAATGCACTATCAGAAAGGGAAACTAAGAAAACAACCCTGTTCATAATTGCTTCAAAAAGAATAAAATACTTGTACCTAGGAATAAATCTAACCAAGGATGTAAAATACCTCTACTTGGAAAATTACAAGACACTGAAGAAAGACAATGAAGCAGATACATACAAAGAAATGGAAGCATTTACCAGGTTCATGGATAGGAAGAATTAACAGCATTATAATGTGCATACCACCCAAAGCAATCTAGTTTCAACCCACTTTTTATCAAGACACCAATGATGTATTTCACAGATCTAGAAAAAGTACTCCAAAAATTTATATGGAACCATAAAAGACCCCAAATAGCCACAGAAATCTTCATAAAGAAGAACAAAATTGGAAGAATCATGCATGCTACCTGATCAAACTATACTGCAAAGCTATAGTAATCAAAACAGCATGTTACTAGCATTAAAAACAGACTTATACATACATGGAACAGAGTAGAAAGGACAGAAACAATCCCATGCCTTTATGGTCAATTAATATTTGACAAAGAAGCCCTGGCTGGTGTGGCTCATCAGGTTGGAGCATTGTCCTGAAACCGAAAAGTTGCAGGTTCGTTATCTGGTCAGGGCACATACCTGGGTTGCAGGTCCAATCCCCAATCTGGGAATATACAGGAGACAGCCAGTCAATGTTTTTCTCTCACATCTATGTTTCTCTCCCTCCCTCTCTCTCTAAAGAGCAATTTAAAAAATGTTCTCGGGTAAGGATAAAAGAAAATATTTGACAAAGGAGGCAAAACACAATGAGGCACAGATAGTCTATTCCATAAATGGTGTTGGGAAAACTGGACAAATAAATGCAAAAAAAATGAAACTAGATCACCTTCTTAAAGCACACACAAGAATAAACTCAAAATGGATTTAAGACTTAAAAGTTAGACTGGAAAATATAAAAACCCTAGAAAAAAACACAGGCAGTAAAATCTCTGACATATCTTGCATTAATATTTTTCCTGATACAGCTCCTTTGGCAAGGGGAACAAAAGAAAATGGGACTACATCAAACTAAAATGTTTATGCACAGCAAAGGCAACCATCAACAAAGGGAGAAGAAAACCCACTGAATGGTAGTACATATTCACCAGTGATACATCTGATAAGTGGTTAATGTTCAGAATTTATGAAGAACTGATAAAATTCAAAACCAACCCCCCCCCCAACAATCCAATTAAAAAATGAGCAAAGGACCTGAATAGCTACTTCTCCAAAGAGGACATACAGATGGCCAATAGGCATATGAAAAGATACTCAATGTCAGTAATCATCTGAGAAATGCAAATTGAAACCACAATGAGCTATCAGCTCATACCTGTCAGAATGACTATCATAAATCAACAAACAGCCTGTGTTAGCAAGGATGTGGCAAAAAAGGAACCCTCAGGCACTCTTGGGGAGAATGCAAATTAGTGCAGCCATTGTGGAAAGCTGAGTAGAGTTACCTCAAAAAATTAAAACTGGAACTGCCTTAAGACCCAGCAATTTCATTTCTGGGAATTATCCAAAGAAACCCAAAACACTAATTCAAAAGTATTTATATACCCTTAAGTTCATTGCATCATTATTTACTATAGCCAAGATTTGGAAGCAACCCAAGTGCCCATCACTGGATGAGTGAATAAAAAAGCTGTAGTACATTTACACAATGTCATACTATTCACCTTAAAGAAAACAAGGAAATCTCACCCTTTGCCAGAGCATGGATGGACCTGGAGAGCATTATGGTAAGTGAAATAAGCCAGTCAGGAAAGACAATTACTGTATGATTTCACTCATATGTGGGATATAATGAGCAAAAGAAACAAGCAAAATAGAGACAGACTCATAGAGAACAGGCTGGTGATTACTGAATACTTCTTTACTTTGAATAACTTCTTGCCAGTCCCTTCTAACCTACAAAGTTTCTTTTGAAAAATCAGCTGACATTCGTGTAGAAGTAACTTTGTAGCGCTGGCTGGTGTAGTTCAGTGGATTGAGTGTGGGCTGCGAACCAAAGGCTCACTGGTTTGATTCCCAGTCAGGGCACATGCCTGGGTTGTAGGCCAGGTCCCCAGTGGGGGCCACGTGAGAGGCAACCACACATTGATGATTCTCTCCCTCTCTCCCTCCCTTCCCTTCTGTCTAAAATAAATTTTTTTAAAAATCTTTAAATAAAAAGAAAGAAAATTCATCTATTAAAAAAAGAAATACCTTTGTAGGTAACTATCTGCTTTCTGCTTTTAAGATTCTCTCTGTACCTTTAACCTTTGGCATTTTAATTATGATGTGCCTTGGTGTGTCCTCTTTGCATCCTTCTTTGGGTTCTGTACTTCTTGGTCTTGTATGTCTATTTCCTTTGCCAAATTAGGGAAGTTTTCTTTCATTATTTTTTCAAATAAGTTTCCAATATCTTGCTCTTTCTCTATTCCTTCTGGCACCCCTATTATTTAAATGTTGGTACATTTGAAGTTGTCCCAGAGATTCCTTAGGCTATCCTCATTTTTTTTTTTTTTTAATTCTTTTTTCTTCGTGCTGTTCTGATTGAATGTTTTTTCTTCCTTATGTTCCAAAGCATTGATTTGATTCTCGGCTTCATACACTCCACTGTTGATTCCCTGTAAATTTTTCTTTATTTCACTTAGTGTAATCTTCATTTCTTCCTGGGTCTTTTCTGTGTTCTTGAAGTGCCCAGTGAGTTCCTTGAGCATCCTAATGACCAGTGTTTTGAACTCTGCATCTGATAGATTGGTTACCTCCATCTTGTTTAGTTCTTTTTCTAGAGTTTTGATCTGTTCTCTTGATTGGACCATATTCTTTGTCTCCTCATTTTGGCAGCCTCCCCATGTTTGTTTCTGTTAACTAGAGCTGCTTTGACCCCCTGTCTTAGTAGTGATCTCCTATTGTTGACAAGCACACCAGTAAATTGGGTGGGGCAAAGCCTTAGGTAATTGCCAAGGCAGGGAAGTGTGTGAACCAGGTTGATGGAGTATGGTGTGGCTGCTCTGTGGTTCTGTGTGGGTGAGGGCTCAGAAAGGGGACAGTACTGCTACCTGGCTTCTGGAGTTTTGTCCTGGAGGAAACTGTTCCCCTGCACTTAACCTCATGCCAAACATTTCATTTTCTCCCTGTATGCTTCTGGTGCCCTTTCATCTGCTGCCTGGGTGCTGGAGCTATGAGGGAGTGAGTCTGTGTAAGTCCGAAGTCTGTTGCAGGCCCTTTAAGAGGAGACTCCTGAGAATCCTTCAGTTTCTTCTGTCACCCCAACCCCAACTGGTTCTTAGATCCAGAAGTTATGGGGACTTAATCTTCCTAGTGCTGGAGCCGTGGGCTGAGTGGTCTGGGGTGAGGTTGGGATCGCTCGCTCCTGAGTTGTCCCTCCTGATTTTTATCCACTGTGAGTGGGTGTGGGCCAATGCTCATTGTGCCTCCACACCTCTCCTCACCTCTCCTCATCTCTGCCCCTACTACAGCTCCCATGAATGTGACTTCTTCGATTCCTTGGTTGTTGGACTTCTCTACAGCTGAATTTTCTGATGACTCTGGGTGATAATTGTTTTGTAGTTTGGTCGTGTTTTCTCTGGTTGTGTGAGGACGCAAACCATGTTTACCTATGCCTCCTTCTTGACCAGAAGTCCTCCATTCTGTGATAAATTAAAACTTTGTAAACACTGTCAATTACATATGCATGCTAATATTTGGGAATTGCAGTGAAACTGACATTGGAGTTTGGCTCCAATCTTCTTTTCTTCTATCTTATATTTCGTTTTCAGCCAACTGAGAGCTTGCCCCTCCTACCTTCATTTCCAGCATTGAAATTCTCTTCTTCCTTTAAAGCTCCACTCCTGAGGAGCCTCCCCTCACCATATCTGGAAATGAGAATTTTTTACTTGTAAAATCCTTTGAACTGCCCATGAGGCACTTAGTAGTTTTGTTAATATGTTCTCTATTTGATTATTAGCTCTTGAGGGCAAGGAGTGTGGTTTAATAATTGTATCCCTCCCAATGTCTAGCCACATACATAATGTGTATATAAAATATTGCTTATGTTGTTGAATGAATGAACTAGTTAATTTATAACCAAAACAAAGTGCTGTCCACAGTTGTTGTCTATAGGTTGTTTTTGATATTACCTGATGCTTCAGCCAATCTGCAGACACATATATGTATATACTCTGTTGCATATTTTTCTTTTTTTACTATCTTATCTCTGCTGTGCTTTACTACAGTGGAACGGTACAGAAAACTCCTCTTAATAATATAGTTTAATCCTTTCAGCAGCCTCCCTGTTTCTCCCTAAAAGGACTCTGCTGTTACCAGTTAGTTCAGAGACCATTCAGCTAATGCTATTGATCTGTTATTCTCTCATATCAAACTCTTCCTCTACCCAATATTTTTGTTCTACCCAGTGAAACCTTTTTCCTGGCCCTTCACTTATTTATTCTGATGTTCTTTATCTCATTAATTTTTCATTTATTTTCTTCAATCTTAAGGTTAGAACATCTCCATCATTGTTCATTTACATCCTTCACTTTTTTTTCAAAAACACCTTAAAGTCTCTCCTGTGTAAGTTATTCTTTAATTGTAGATAACGGGGCATTACCTACCTTCTCCTAAACATACCAGCTATTCCAAATTTGCAACTCTTATATTTCCCTTTTATATAGCAACTGACCAGTTCATCACTAGTCACAATGGAAATAATTTCCAGCAAGTAGTTCATTTTTAATTTATTAGTGCAATCAATGTTGGCTGAATTTTATGCTTTTTGTTGAAAATAGTCATGCCACCATATTAGACAGACCATAGATATGGGTTACACTTAAATCAGACTCTAAGTATTAAAGACGGGGGCTTTTGACCTGTTTTCTAAGGAACTTAATAGAAAGTAAAGTAGTATTTAATATGACTGCCTGTTTGCCATTAATTTTTGTTATTATATATATCAAGCCCTCATATGGTCATTAATGTGTTCTACTTTTTTCAATATCTGATGGCCAAAATTTCATTTTAATTATTGCTTTAATGATTTTATCATAGTGGTAGTTAACTTGGAACTGCCACTCATAAGGTTGTATTTTTGCCTTATTGCACTAAGTGGAATATAATATTAAGTGTGATGTATTATAATAAAACATTGCATCACTTTTTTTTCATTCAAGATTAATTACAAGGTTGAATGTGAAATTTGGAGTGTTTTGTAGTGTCGCAACTATTTGCTAGTTGGTCACTCCTGCCCTAAACCCATTCAGAGTAGTTTTTTATGCCATAGTAAAATTTCCTAGAAAATAAATCTTTTCAGAGAATTCCCTTGGGAGTATCCCAGTGGGGATGCGCTGCTGTGTGTAGTACATGATGTGAAATGTGAAATACCCCAGGGGACCACTGCTAAACATCCTTAAAAGATGCTGAAGCTATTTCAAAGCTTTAATCTGCTGTATTTTCTTAACAATCTGATAGTGCTGCTGCCCTGCAGTTTATTTTAATTATAGTGGGTAACTTGGAATCACCTGATGGGGCTTTAACTGTCCTTGATGAAGGATTTTCTGGTGTCCTAGCAACCATTAAATTAAATGAGATCGAACTCTCAGAAGTGAGCCATTGACTAAAACTTAATTTCATAGGGCTTATTTTATTAAGGCATGTTACTATGTATTGATGGTAGCATTATGAGTTACTGCAGTATTTTGGAACTGATGTTTTTATGTTTGAGTCAAAGATTGCCTTATTTATTTTGTTTACTAATACCAACGTTTCCTCGTGATTATATGTTTTTTTTGTGGTGCATTTTCTTATTGTCCACATGAACGGTACAACTGGTAAGTGGAAAACCCGAGCAACATAGAGGTTAATTCATGACTTAATTCAAGTTGCTTCAACAAGTATAACAAAGCTGGACTGCTCAATATAGGGATGTTTTTCCACTAGGTCAGTGATTTTTAAATTGCAGATTGTAAGCCATAAGTGAGTTAGGAAATTACACAACGCAACTAACCTTTTAATTAATTAATTTATTTATAGAGAAAATATCAGAGTTATTGGATGCATTAAGGAAAATTATTGTTTCATGAAGCTTCTGTTTAATTACATGTGTTTATGTGTGGATACAGTCATGTAATATTAAATGATTTTCTTTCTGTGGGTTGTGTTCAAAACGGTTTGAAAGCCGCTGCACTAGACACTTTCCCAAAAGGCATTTGATATTGTTAGGAAAAGAGAACATCAAGGGAAAAACTTAGTCATAGCTTTAGAAAAGACTTTGTATTATAAGTAGTTACTGTTTAATGCAAACTTCTTGACATTTATAAAATCATTGTGAATAAAGCTCTATGGAATATATTTTTTTCTAAGAAGGTTTTATATGAACGGAGAATTTCAGGCAAGTTCCATTTTCTTCTTTTACTACCTTTTCAAATTGGATAGTTTGCAGTTAACATACAAGTGTTATTGTTATAAGCAGGAAAGAAAAGTTTCATATGTACCATAAAACTGAGAAAAATGCCTGTTTAGCCTATTATTAAAGTTTACACATAATATTCAGTGTGGTTTAGTATATTTTATGTTAAAGGGCAATCACTATTAAAAACAAAAGGCCATCCATACACTTTATTTCTGCCTAAAAATGGGCCATTAAATTCTTTGGGTGGGGTGTGACCTGAAGCCGAAGGACCTAAGATTATCAATGCTCTGCGAGAGACAAAGCAACAAAGTAACTCAATAGTTGGAAAGAAAGGAGCCTGCGTTCAGCCTCTGTTCTCCATCTTGCCCCTTCTCTCTCTCTACGCTTTAGCTTTTTTGAAGTGAGTGTTGGAAACATATTAAGCATGTTTCTTTAAAACATATCTTCCTGGAAGAAAAAATACTTTGTAATTATCAGGTTTAATCATTGTTTATTACTTGTGATTTGCTTCCTGGGATTAAGTCTGATTTTCTTGTTTAATTGTGTATTTAGTAAAACATAAGATTGCATCCATAAAATTTAGACTTTAGGTTTTATTGATAACAACTAATTAAGACAAACTTAAATGAGGTTTGCATTAATTTTGTTAACATGAAATTGTACTTATTGTAGAGTATGTTTACTTAAATAACCTTCTTTTAAGGGACCTTCTTTTAAGGGTACCCTTAAACGAAGGGTAGTTTTCCTTCTTGAAAGTATCTAATTGTAAACAATCCATTTAGTTTCTTGATCAATGATACATTTGCTAAATTTTGGTAGTGTATTGAGCATACACAATGGACTGCATTCTATTATTTGTAAGTAACAAAAAATAGCCGACTTAATTTTACTAAATGGCACAACTGCAACTGTCATACATGTTTATATGGGAAGATTACAAGTTGATGATAAAAATACTGTTATTTGGTTTGCATATTGCTTCTAGTCTGCTTTTCCTTAGATGCTGAATGAGTCTTTCAGACACTATCTGCACAATACTAGAATCTTTTTAGCCAAATTTCATCAATCGAGAATGGTTTTTTAAATAATCTCATCCAGAAAAATACAGTTTAAGATAATATTTTTGGGTGATCCTGAAAATTAACTAGAAGTAGATGAGTATCTGAGTGGTTGTAAGTCAGATAAATCTTTTCTGTATTTCTAACATAATTGATATGATACTTCATTATGTAATTTATATAACTGCTACCATTTTTATAAACAAAATTTACTATCATCCAGAGCAGTATGTTTCCAAAGATAGACACACTTGGGGTGGCTTTTTTTAAAGGACTTTTGAATCATATTATTGGAGACAAGAATTCACCAGTCTCTGCATACATCTGATATAAGCTATTACCTTATTTAGTATGATGTTAAATGGTGAACCCCCAACACTTTTGGGGGGACTTTAAATTTTTACATTAGCAAAAGGAAAATGCACTGTCTGTAGTCAGAAAACCAAAAACAGTTTCCAAAAAAGATTCCAGAATTCTCTGAATTATACTTTGAAAATCATATAGAATTAGTATTTCAATCTATCTTTTTGGTGATAGACTTCAGGCCTGAGAGTACTAAATAATATTCCAGATTTCTGAAGATTTGCCAAAGTAATTTGATCTTTAAAGATAGAAGTATTAGATAAGGTTTTCTCTGATCTCAGCTAACGTTGGTATCTAAACCTGTTTTCGGTCACTGGTGCCCCTGCCATGTGTATGTTTCATTGATTCTCTTGCAGTTTGGCAACTCTATCACTTTTCTGGATACAAGCAAATGAGAAATGATGAAACAAGAGGGTGAAAGTAAATCTTCTTACGGAAATAAGCACAAGCAGCTAGCCATATTTTAAAGTTAGTTCACCATAAAAGTTCAAGATTTTGTTTAGATTTTTATAAGTGTTTTTCTAATCAACACAAATTTTTATCTAGATTTTGTAAAGCTAAATTTTCTCAGGAACAGTTAGCTATTACATGAACAATAGTTACTGGATTAAATGTTGGAAAATATATTTATTAAAGCTTCCTACCCTCAGGACAGCTGGATTTTACTTTTCCTTTATGCAATACTGCTTTATTATAATTACCTATGTCCATGTTTAATTATTTAATGTATATATAATTTTTTTGCCTTCAGATTTATGTCATGCCATAGATACAATACTGTAAGTAGTATATAATCTGAGGATTCCTAGCTCTCTGCTTTAGAATTGATGTCTGAATCTAACATTAGTTTCAACTCTCTGAATTTGCAGTCTTTTCAAATAACAGGCTTGTAATTCGGGTTAGTACAGTTTAAGATGCCTATTTAATAAAAATAAAAAATGTGAACATAGGCTGCCAATTTTTTTAACTCTAAAAATTTGTTTATATAAGCATCTTATACCATTTCAAGTGAAGATCATATTTTGTTTTTCCTAATTTCATAGACTAATAGACTATAAAGTTGGAAGTCATCTTAAAAGTGACCTGACCGTTCCCCTCCCTTGCAGGATGTGGTAATTAATTCTCGGTAGTATCTGCAGCAGATAATCATCCTGTCAGTGCTCAGCCCTTTCAGCAGTAGCGAACGTTCTGTCTTACTAACACAGCCTTGTTACGTGGCTGTAATCCTTAGAAGGTTGAGTCACAAATTTGGGGTTACGACATTCATCCTTTGGCCTCTTTCTTTTGATTGATCTTCTGTTTTATTGTCTTTTCTTTGATTAACATAAGGTGGTAAAATCAAATGTTGTCTGGGACTTCATGGTGAAGAAGGAGATGGGAATCTGAAATTTAAAAAAAGTGAAAGGTAGGAAGAAATAAAGAATAACAAAAGGAAAAATTAAGAACAAAATTAAGATGGATTGAATATGGTAGGGAGCAATTAAGGATCTTATGTTTTCTATCCCTGAAGAGTCATTTTCTACCATCATGAGTTAAAGAGGAAAAATTAAGCCCATGTTATAGTGGGCCTGAGATTTGTTTGAATCTTAGTTCCACCAGTTAATTATGTAACCTTTGGAAGGATTATCTCTCTGTGTTACTTTCCTCATACATGAAATGGACCATACCTATATTTTTATCTTTCTGTTAGAGATTAATTTGAAGTCTTAGGACACACAGTAAATGTCTGGCACACGATAAATCTTCACTGAGTGAACTTTCTTCCATTGTTGATTTCCCTAGGAATGTAAGTGCTGTCAGGGAAGAAACTTTATTTTATTTACTGCTATATCACCACTACCCAGAAGAAAATTGTATGTATAATAAAAATTTATTGAATGAATAAATGGATTCTGGTCACCTCTACTTTAAACACAGATTTCAGATCAAATTACAGTAAGACCCTCCTATAACTCAATTTGGAATATAGCCCATTGTCCATTTGATCCCAATTATCTCACCAGTGTCTTTTCTCAAAGAAGAGTAGACTATAGCGCTTATTTTTAGGGAGAAGAAGCTTCGGGGAGTGTAAAACAGGAAGAGAAAGGGCAAATTTGCAGAGATACTGCAGTTCTAGCTCAGGATCCCTGTATCAGTCCCATAAATCAGGTGCCAATTGACAACCAGATTCCAAAATTCCTTGCAGCTAGGACATGGATTTGGGTTTTCCAGGTAGACTTCCAGGACTGCTACAGGCTCACCTTCTTCATTTAATTAACTTCTATATTTACCCTATGGTAATCCGACCCCCATCCCCATTTACACAGCTGAAATTTTGGGACTCCACTTATTACCCTGCGGGTTTGCTTCTCATCATTTCTATAACTATTATTTTAACCCAGGCCATGTGGGTTAGTGCAGAAACTCCCAAGTGATCTTCCTGATTTGTAGTCTTATATTTTTATCATCTATATAACTATCAGAATGATTCCTCCACAAAGTAAATCAATCATATTATTCCCCTACCTAAAATTTCTCAATAACTTCTCGCCTGTGAGACTGATACACTCAAAATCTATCCCAAACATATCATATTATGTCTTTTTACTGCAAAGACTGGAAAGCTGAAAACTGCAGCATTGTTTTACGTATCACTAAGAAAGAAAATATGCTGCAAACTCTACTGTCGCATCCCAGAGGTTATAAGACATAACCCAATTACAGAAATATTAAAATTTTAAAAGGAAAGTAAAAATCTGAGTCCATGAAATGCAGTTTTCTTGTCGTCTCATAATAGAAAATTGCTAGTGCATATTTACTAGTACAGTGGCAAATAATTGAGGAGACTATCTGTCTATAATGAGAATTCTTAAGTTCACCATTATATGTTGATATTTCTTCTGGGGTTTTGGTGGATACTTTTTATAGGTTAAATATGTTACTTCCATATATAATTGTTTCTAAATCAAGAATGAATTTTATTGAATACTTTTTCTGCATCTTTTGAGATGGTCATATGGTTATTTCCTTTAAACTGTTAATGTGGTAACATATGTACGGTTTTATTTTGTTGTTTTCTTAATTTTATTTCTCTTTAGAGGGAGGGAGAAAGAGAGGGAGAGAAACATCAATGTGTGGTTGCCTCTCCCACACCTTCCAGAAGGGGCCTGGCCTGCAACCCAGGCATGTTCCCTTACTGGGAACCCAACCAGCAACCCTTTGGTTTGCAGGCCGGAGCTCAATCCACTGAACCACACCAAGCAGTACTTACTTTGTTTTTAATGTTGAACTGTCTTGTGTTAATGGGATCAGCACTATTTGGTCTTAGGGTTTGTTTTTTTGTTTTTGTTTTTTAAGTTACTATTGGATTCCCTTTGCTAACATCTTATTCCATCTATATTCACAAGTGAGATTGATCAGTAATCTTCTGTTTGTATACTGTCTTCGTTACTGTGCTTTGTTATGAATATATTAGCTTTAGAAAATTGAGTTTAGTCTCTGGAATAGTTTATATGATATAGGAATTATTCTTGAAAGCTTAGTAAAATTCATCTGTACAACTCTGATTCTGGTGCATTGAAGTGGGGATGGATGATTCAAATTTCCTTAGTGGTTATGGAACTATTCTGGTGTTCTGCAAAATCCTGGATTAAATAAGCATTTAGAAATAAAATACAAATTACTATAATTGGCCCTAGAATAGGTAGAAAAACTAAGTAAACCAGTGACTATAGAAGAAGTAAAGACATTTGTCTAAAAAATAAAGGTATGCAGATAGTTCACAGTTGTTTCAACCCTCAAGCAACAGATAATCCTAACTGTTCTAGAGTGGTTAGTGCAAAATAAAGTTAGTAGGAAGAAAGCATAACACTGGCACAACCCTGGTGAAGGTAATGCATATACACAATAAATTAAACTAGAAATAAAAGAAGAATTATATTTTCTTAACTATTACACACCATCAGTTGAAAATTTGCCATTTAAGATACAGAGTTTGAAAGTACAGAAATACTGAAGTTACATGTATATATTCACTGCATATGGCAAGACACATCCCAATGGCAGAATTCTTTGAAATCATACCAGTAGGCAGAAATTATAGCTTTAAACCAATTGATGAAAGGCAAATAAAAAGCCAGGGCTGGGTACTAGATGAAAGAAGGTGAAGGTATTAGCCAAAGAACATACATGCACAAGTGATGGACACAGACAACAGTTTGGTGATGGCCACGGGGAAGAGGGGCGAGGGCAGGGAGTGAGGGGGTGGGCAAAAGAAGGGGAGAAATGGGGGCATCTGTAATAGTATAAACAATAAAAATAAAGTAAAAAAAAAATCATTCACAGGGAAGCTTTTATCTTTGAGTTTCAAATTTAATGCCCCTGTGATCCTAGGTCAATTGATTCTCCAGTGTATATTTTCACATTTGTAAAATGTATGCAGAGCATATGAAGAGATGCCTGCTCTGAATAAAAATAGTTTATTTTTCTCTTTCATCACCTGCTTATTTCACTTAGTATATTGCTTTCCAGTTCCATCCACGCTGTCACAAAAGGTATAAGCTCCTTCTTTCTTTCTGCTGTATAGTATTCCATTGTGTAAATATACCACAGTTTTTTGATCCACTCATTTACTGATGGGCACTTAGGTTGTTTCCAGCACTTGGCTATTGTGAATTGTGCTGCTATGAACATTGGGGTGCATAGGTTCTTTTGAATTGGTGTTTCAGGGCTGTTAGGGTATAATCCCAGCAGCGGAATTGCTGGGTCAAAAGGCAGTTCCATTTTTAGTTTTCTGAGGAAATTCCATACTGTTTTCTACAGTGGAACATGATACAATGGAACCTAATCTACAGAACAAACAAGCAAGCCAAATACAACCAGAGACACTGAAATAAAGAAGAAACAACAGTAACCAGAGAGGAGAGGGGGCAGGGATAATAGGGGAAGGGCCATTAAGGAACATGTATAAAGGACACATGGACAAAGCCAAAGGGTGGTTCCAGGGTGGGAGGTGGGGATGGGTGGGGCATGGGAGGTTGGTAGAGTGAAAAAGGAAGCAACTATATTTGAACAATTTGAATTAAAAAAAATAGTTTATTTTTTTTATAGTTTCAGTACTCTTTTTATTATTAAATATTTTATTGTTGTATTACTGTTGTCCCAATTTCTCCCCCTTTGCTCTCCTCTGCCCAGCCCACCCCCTACTCAGATAGTCAGTCCCCACCCTATTGTCCATGTCCATGAGTCACTCAGACATGTTCCTGACTAGTCCCTTCCCCTTCTTTCCACACTTATTGCCCCCCTCCCCTCCCCTCTAGTCACTGTCAGTTGGTTCCTTGTTTCCGTGACTCTGGTTCTATTTTGCTCATTTGTTTATTTTGTTGAGTAGGTTCCTCTTATAGATGAGATCATGTGGTATTTGTCTTTCACCACCTGGCTTATTTCACTTAGCAAAAAAGTGTCCAGTTCCATCCATTCTGTTGCAAAGTGTAGGAGTTCTTTTTTTCTTTCTGCTGCATAGTATTCCATCATAGAAATGTACCACAGTTTTTTGGTCCATCCATCTACTGATGGGCACTTAGGCTGTTTCCAGCACTTCGCTATTGTAAATAATACTGCTATGAACATTGGGGTGCATAGGTTCTTTTGAATTGGTGTTTCAGGATTCTTAGGTTATGGTCCCAGCAGTGGAATCGCTGGCTCAAAAGGCAGTTCCATTTTTAGTTTTTTGAGGAAGTTCCATACTGTTTTCCACAGTGGCTGCACCAGTCTGCATTCCCACCAACAGTGCACTAGGATTCCCTTTTCTCCACATCCTCACTAGTTAACTTTATTTTAAAAAAAAAAGAAAGAAAGAAAAACATCAAGACTATCCAAAAGTCAGACCACAAGTGTTATAAGCAATACGTTCATTCAACATACATATGCATAGACATACGTTGTGTATATAAACATTTTTCACAACTCCAATTTTATTAGCAAAGTAATGCAGTAATATTGAGGATATGCCATTTCTTCCAATTAAATGATAGCACTCAATTGTGCACTGGCAGTGCAACGCAGTAGTTAAGAGGATGGACTCTGCCTGCATTTGCACCCTAGTTTTAATAATGATGAATCAGCGCGAAGGATTCATGTAAACTAACTCACTTAGTTCTTTCTGTCTTTGGTCATCTTATCTATAAATTGGGCTAATAATACTTACTCATGTGGAGTTACTGTAAGGATGAAAGGAATTAATCTGTGTAGTAGACCTGGCACATAACTAGCATTCATGTTGCTGTTGTCAATTGTCACTGCCCTGCTTAGAAGTTTTTACTGAAATTTCATTTTAGACATAAAAAGGACATTTTATTCGCAAAGTAGACACTGCATTATCTGGCCCCAATGTACCTCTGCATATCGTGCTCTGCCTAAAAATGCCTTTTTGAATAAACCAAGCTATTTTCCACTTCAGAGCCGCTGCCTTTTTCCTTCTGTCTAAAAAGGTACTCTGAACCCCCTGTTTACATAACACATGCATAAGTAATCCTTTCCTCTGGGTTGTTCTTTCTTCTCCTTCAAGTCCTTACTTAATGTCACCTCAGAGAGGCCTTCCCTCACCGCTTTATCCAAACTGGTGCCGTCATTTTTCCTTCCCTCACCATGGGATTCAAAGTAGGTTCCCCTTTAGTCTCTCTTTTATTGCATTTGTTATACTTTATAATTTTTTATGTATTTGTTTATCTTTTCTAGTGTCTGGCTTTTCTGTGTGACAGGGACTGTATTTACTTTTTTACCCACTATCTATCACATGCCAAGGACAGTACATGATATGCCTTCATTATGTTGAATGAATGAAGGCTAGCTACTGTGACATAAATTAGAACCTGGAAAGTAGGAATCATAAACAACTTAAAAGTATTCATTCCTTTTAATCCATCAATCCTACCTTTAGTAAATTCTTGTAGGATATCATAAAAAATCGTGAAAAGGGCATCATATCATTATTGATAATAATGATAAATTGAAAAAATATTATATATAACAACTAGAAAATAACTGATCAAAAAAAGTTATTGTGGCCCTGGCTGGTGTAGCTCAGTGGATTGAGTGTGGGCTGGGAACCAGACGGTCCTGGTTCGATTCCCGGTCAAGGGTACATGCCTGGGTTGCGGGCCAGGTCCCCTGTGAGGGCCATGAGAGAGGCAACCATACATTGCTGTTTCTCCCTCTCTTTCTCCCTCCCTTCCCCTCTCTCTAAAAATAAATAAATAAAATCTTTTAAAAAAGAAAGTTATTGTGTAGTCACATAAAATTGTGGTAACTTTAAATAATGTTACAATGTTAAGAGAAAAAGCAGACACAAAATAGTACAAGTAAGAAACTGTAAAAAAAAAAAAAATCAGCAAAAGAAAGTATACCAAGAAAATTGTGCTCATAGCTGTATAGTGAATTGTATTAATTATATTTGAAAAAAATTTTACTTTTCTGCCCTGGCTGGTGGAGCTCAGTGGATTGAGCGCGGGCTGGGAACCAAAGGGTCGCCAGTTCGATTCCCAATCAGGACACAAGCCTGGGTTGCAGGCCAGGTCCCCAGTGAGGGCCATGTGAGAGGCAACCATACATTGCTGTTTCTCTCCCTCTCTGTCTCCTTCCCTCCCCCTCTCTCTAAAAATAAATAAAATCTTTTTAAAAAATTAATTTTTGTAAGACTGTGTATTATATTCTAGATAAAAAATGTGTTATATTTTTAAAGTATTAAAAGTATTAATAAAAGTTCTGTAAGTAGTTCACACTATGTTCATATTTATACAAAAGAGAAGAAACTACTAGAAAGTGATCATTTCTTGTTTAATTACAGTTTTTATTAAGCAGCAATATTGAAGTAAAATTCAGTATTAGAGATTAAAAAAACTACAAATTCATAGCTCTGAAGAAAAAATGAAAATGATTAAAAGGTTCCTTTCAAACCTCTTTCACTGGATTTCTAAATTTCTATCTGTAACTTAACTCCTTAGAATATTTTATTAAAACAGTTTTTAAAAAATACTGAAGACCACCATTCAAGATGGTAGCATAGGTAAATACAGCTCATCTCCTTGCACAACCACTTCAAAAGTACAACTAAATTATACAACACCCGTCACTCTGAACTGACAGAAATCAAGCTGAATGGAACGACAGAATTAAAAACCACATCCATCCAGACTGGTAGGAGGGGCAGAGACTCAGAACATCTACTACATTAGGTCTTGATACCAAAACAAAGAGACAAACATGGCCCAAATGAAAGAACAGATCAAAACTCCAGAAAAAGAGCTAAACAAAATAGAGATAAGCAATCTGTCAGATGCAGCATTCAAAACACTGGTTATAAGGATGCTCAAGGAACTTAGTGAGGACCTCAATAGCATAAAAAGACCCAGTTAAAAATGAAGGATACATTAATTGAAATAAAGAACAATTTACAGGGAAACAACAGTAGAACAAATAAAGCCAAGAATCAAATCAATAATTTGAAACATACAGAAACAAGAAACAACCATGCAGAACAACAAGAAAACAAGAATTCCGAAAAAATGAGGATAGTATAAACAGCTTCTGGGACAACCTAAAGAGGTCCAACATTCACCTCATAGGAGTGCCAGAAGAAGAGAAAGCGAGACATTGGAAATCTATCTGAAAAAAGTACTGAAAGAAAACTTCTCTAATTTGGTGAAGGAACTAGACATGCAAGTCCAGGAAGTGCATACAGTCCCAACTGTGACGGACACAAAGAGGCCCACTCCAAAACGTATCTTTAAAGATAGAGACTCTTAAAAGCAAGGGAAAAGAAGTTAGTTACTGGAAGATTGCCAGCTGAGAGGGGGCAGGGGAAAAACGGGTGAAGAGCTGAGGGGATTAAGAAGTACAGATAGGTAGTTACAGAATAGCTGTGCAGATGTTAAATGCAGCATAGGAAATGGAGTAGCCTAAGAACAACATGCCCCATGGACGTGAACAGTGTCTGGGATTGCCTGAGGGAGTGGTGGTTTCTGGGTGGAGGAGGGCAAAAGGGGAAAAATTGGGAAAACTGTAATAGCATAATTGTGGGATGCCCCATCCTGTGGAGCTCTCCCTGCCGCCACGGGTGAGAATAAGTAGTCCCAGACACAGTCTGTTGTTCTGGCAGGAAAGGGGGTGGCGATTACCTCTAGTGGAGAATGCCCAGAGCCCTTCTCTGAAACAGCGTTTATTGGGATTGGTGTGCACAGGGGTATACAGTATGTCTGCAGAGTTCATCAGTCAATGTCTAAATGCCATAGTTAACAGAAAAGAGATATTGTTTGTAGGTAACAGTCAAAGGAAGACAGAGATTTGCCTCAGGTCAGGATCTGTTAGACATGCTGACGCCAGATGGTGGTTAAGGAGTGTTTCTTGGGATGAGATCACTCCTGCTTTTGGACTTAGAAACTTGATTCATGGCAACAGGGCTATACGAAGCAAAGCAAGCCTCAAGGGGTATAATGCATTCTTTAGATCTGATCTCCCACAGGAACCCTGGGTGCTAGTATCGGGTCATGCCTGCCTCCAGCATTTCCGGCGTTCAGGTTGAGACTTACAGGCCTCTTTCAAGGCCTTGCTCGTGCGGGGCTACAGTCTCTGGTACCACACAAAGTGGTCCCCAACACGTAATCAATTAAATATAATTTCAAAATTACTGAATATATGTCTATTTAAGCCTTTGCTTCCTGAATTTGAATCTCATATATATGCTAGTTAATCTTTTCAGTATGTGTTGTAGTACAAAATAATTAACATCCATAGTCAAAGTCTTTGAGTATCTAGAAAGTTTGCTGCCAGGTTGTGTTATTTAAGGTGTTTGATATTTGTGAAAGTTTAATTCTGAACACATCGTGGATAAAAACACTGGTTACTTATGGATTGCTGTCTCTTTTTTATAGACAGATCAAAAATCAGGTTTTCCTGCTGATTCAATGTCTCCATTTTGCCTCAATACGTTAGTGAACATGTGAGAACCTCATTTGCACCTTAGAATAGTCAGCGCAGTTAACCTGATGGACAGGCCACCATTTTCTACTTACACACCTATGTCAGATACCTCGGATTGATAATGAATTTCCAGGTCACCTCAATTTGTGTTCTTTCTCAAGAAAGAATTCCTCGTAATCCAGTGCATTACTTTAATCAGAGTTGGCTCCTTAAATGAAACCGGTTTGCTATTCCTGCTGTATGCCAAAATCATCAGTGTGCTATTCCTCAGCATGTCAAATTCTGGAGAACAGAAAGCCTCTGTAAGAATGGTTGTTTTGCCTTGGCCGGTGTGGCTCAGCTGATTGTAGGGTCCTCTGGAAAACTGAAAGGTTGTGGATCTGATTCCCAGTCAGGGCACATGCAGTTTCGGTTCCAGGTGTGAGAGGCAACCAATCAATGTGTTTTTCTCATAGTCATGTTTCTTTCTCTCTCTCTCTCTCTGCCCCTCCCTCCCTTCCCCTCTCTCTAAAATCAGTAAGTATGTCCTCAGGTGAGGATTTAAAAAAAAAAGAATGGTTGTCTCTGCAATACAAAGATCTTGCTTCAAGAAATACCAATGTGTTGGTTTTGGTTTTGGTTTTTTGGAGTGTAACAACAGAAAACAAGAAGAAAAACATAGTTTTTTCTGGAAGAAATAGTAAGATAAGGATAGACAAGATAATAAGATAAGGAAATAAGATAATAATAAGATAAGGATAAGTTTCAAAGAAACAAGTATACTTCAAATAAATATCTCATTGATTTATTTTATTGTTCAGCTGGCAAAAAGAACGATGTTCTATAACCGTTTCTGTGCCTAGCATAGCTATACTTGAAGATGTTGCCATCATTTAAGTCATGTTGAACCTCTGCTCTCCACAGCGACATATATAGTTGGATGGAGTAAATACCTCATCGAATATCACCAGCAAAGCTGTATTTGTTCTTCAAGGTGATTGTATTTGATAGCATTGTTACATGTACTGTTACCAACTACTTGGAAGTTTTGGCTCTAGAGCTAAAAACTGCTATCAAATTCTCCTACTGATACATAAAGAAAAAAGAAAGAAATTTGCTTTTTTGGAGAATATTATTTCAGTGTGGCGTTAAGTACTAAAACAAAAATTATCCATCAAATCTTTCGAAGCCTTCTTTATTATTGATTAAGCAATGAAACAAACGCACATATTGATCATTTTGGCCTTTTTGTCTTTTTCTAGTGAGATTTACCTTAGGTTACATTTACAAAAGAAATTTAGTCTTGGAATTGTCCACTAATCTAAATAGCCTACCCAGGGGCTTATGGAATGCTACCATGGAAAATAGCACGCGGAGAGAGGGAGCCATTGCTTATTAAATAGAGTTATTAAAACAACACTTAGAACCATTCTCTTTCTGACTATATGGTATGTCCAAACTAAATTTAAATTCACTTATAGGAAGAGGTACTTTAAAAAAAAAAAAACTTTAAATTTTATTTTTCAGTTACAGTTTACATTCAGTATTATTTTGTACTTGTTTCAGGTGTACAGCATAGTGGTCAGACAATCATATACTTTACAAAGTGGTCTCCACAATATTTCAAGTACCCACCTGGTACCTACATAGTTATTACAATATTATTGATTATGCTATTCCCTAAGCTGTACTTTAGGTTCCCATGATTATTTTGTAACTACCAATATTTACCTTTTAAATTCCTTCACCTCTTTCACCCAGTCCCCCGACTCTCCTCCCCTCTGGCAACTGTCAGTCTGTTCTCTGTGTCTGTGAGTCTGTTTCAGTTTCATTTGTTCTTCTATTCTGTTCTTTAGATCCCGTGTATAAGTGAAATTATATGGTATTTATCTTTCTCTGACTGACTTATTTCACTTAGTATAACCCCTCAAGGTCCATCCATGCTGTTGCAAACAGTAAGATTTCATATTTCATTGTATGTATGTACCACAACTTTTTTGTCTACTCGTTTATCAGTGGATACTCAGGTTACTTCTGTATCTTGACTATAGTAAATAATGGTGCAATGAACACAGATAGGAGTGCATATATTCTTTTGAGTTAGTGTTTTTGGTTTCTTCAGATATATACACAGAAGTGGAATTGTTGGGTCATATAAGCAGTTCCATTTTTAAAATTTTGAGGACCCTCCATCCTGTTTTCTGTAGTGGCTGCACCAGTCTGCATTCCCACCTAGGGTGCACCAGAGTTCCCTTTTCTCCACGTCCTTGCGAGCACTTGTTTGTGAATTTATTGATGACAGCCATTCTGACAGGTGTGAGGTGATTTCTCATTGTGGTTTTAACTTGCATTTCTAGGCAGAGTTACTTTTAAGTAGAAGTAAGTCATGGCATTACCTAACACCTGCTTCATTTCATACCATAGACAATGAGTTGCCCAGCAAATTAATTTTTAATTAACTGGAACTCCAAACCCTAATAACTAGGCCAGACCTCAAGAAAGAAACTACCCCCCACCAATACTCAAATCCAGGTTTGGAATTGGACTAGTCCAGTAAGTCTAGAACAGAATGAAGAACAAAAGGAGTTTTTTCCTCCTTGCCGAGTAGCAGGCTGAAGGATGGCTGCCATCCCAGGGCTTGTCAGATCTGGGCCCGTGTGCTGAGTAAGAAAGCGAAAAAGAGTGATTTTTTTTTTTTACTCCATCCAACTGTAAATAGGGGGGATGCTCATTTATACTTGTGCTTTTGCCAGATATAGAGATAATCTTTTAGGATTGAGCACTCCAGTACTAGAAAAATCCATCACAGCAAATCAGTCAACTTGTACCTCTGGAGGAGGGAGTGGGATTTGGGATGTGAAAGGGTCTTTAATTTTTAACTATATGGAACTTTATAGTTTGAATTGTTTATAATCAAAATGTAGTCATGTATTTGTGTCACTAAGGGAAAAATCAGACTTTTCCAAGTAGCACAAAAGAAAGGTCTTTTGGGGCAGAAATAATGGGATAGCAGTGATAGAGCTGTGAAAAGTCTAGTCACAGAACATTGAAAATATACATGTGGCAGGAGCAGTGTGAAGTGGGAAACAGGGCTGGAGAGATTGGTGGGAACGAGCTTAGAAGTGCCTTGCCTTCCCATCATAAGGATTTAGGATTTTGTTCACAGTTCGCGAGGGAACAATGAAGTTGAAATAATATTTTAATAATAGTAACAAAACATAGCAAAAGCATTCAAAGATATTTTGGAAAAGTTTCATCCATACCTCTGTTTCTTTTTGTTCTAGTCTTACTGAACACTTTTTAAAAACCTAGTTATAATCATAGTTTATGTTTTATTTTGTGTTCTGCTCTTTTCCCCTAATCTTCTCGTAATAATTTTTTGTTACTGTGGAAGAGTTTAGGCAAAGGAGTGACATGACCAGCTTTGTCTTGTAGAAAGGTAACTCTGGCATCAGCAGGGAATATAGACTTGATGGGAAGTGAATCAAAATGGGGTCAAAGGGGAGGGAACGTGTTTAAGAGATGTTTAGGGAGCCCTGCCCTGCGGAGGAAGATGAGAAGAGATTTCTAGCAGGAACATGAAAGTATCCTCCTGAGCCCACATTGTGAGTTGAAAGCAAACCTTTCCCCTTAGCCAAATAGAAATGCTACCTTATTCCTCTTGGAAAGCTGTCCTCTGCCTTCAGCATTTTACACTCGTCTCAGAAATCTGGTTTCATTTTAGAGAAGGCTGAGCTCTACGGGTCTCTGCAGACACTAAGGCGGTGTTGATTGGTTCGCACAGTGCACGGGCGCGCGTCGCTCACGGGCGGGCGCGCTGTTGGTGCTGCACTCCCTTTTGGTACTTAGCCGGTTGTCTCAGCGTCAGTGTGATGACAGCGGTTCTGAAAACTTTTTCTTGAATGATCATTATTGTTTTTGCAGTAATACATATTAATTTAAATACTCACTGCGTAAAGTTACTTTGTTATATTAGGAATGGAGCACTAGATGTTCACCGCTGGGGTAGATTCTGCTGCTCCCCCAGTTTTGTTGATTGTACTTAGAGCAAGTTATTAATCTGCCTGGTGCCTAGTCTCCTCACCTTAAAAAATGTAGGAATTGTTAACCTCTGAAATGTATAGGCTACCACTTCAGCAATATCTTTTTTTTTTTTTTTTTTTGCTGGGTATAAAAAGTAATTTTGATCTTTAGTTGATAGAGTGATACTCTAAGCTACATTTTGTCAGGCTAGCATGGGGACTATCACTAAAGTAGGTTTTAGGGATGCCTGTGAATTAGTTACCACTAGAAAGAGCCTTCATTAAAATCTTCAGTTTGATTTTAAGGTTGCTTTGATCAATAATCAAAAGGCATTCTCACCTAGTTTCACTTTTATACTTAGCAGACTGGTCGAATTAGGTTAGCAGGGTGAGTACTGTGTGAGGATTGCTTCTTTCTTCCCCTCTCCCTCCTCCTCCGGCCTCCTTCCCCCTCTCCCCCTTTCCTCCTGCTTGGAGAGGCAGCACCCTTTTGTGTTAGTATAGTAGACACCACTAGAATAGATTTTAGATGACAGTTAATTCCATAAATTTTTAGAGATTTTAAAGATTTGAAATGTTACTTTTGTAAAATCTCGCTTGAAAAATTTAGCTTCCTTTTTTATTTAAAAATAAAAGCCTCAAAACTGTTCAGGTCATGGAAAATTCCTATTACTTCACTAACTCATTTAGAAAAGTCTACTAAATTGATCGCGCTGTAATTTTTGTTTGTTTGTTTAAACATAGGTGCATACTTTGCTATTTCCAAAAAAGGATGTCTTCCCTATAATTTATTTGCTACTTAGTATTAAATCATCTTTGCAAATGTATTATTCCTTAAAGTTGCAGGACATTTTATATAATTAAAAGAGTGAAAGGAACCACAACATCCTAACCTTGTGTCAGATGATCCACAGCTGTGAAGACAGCTGAGCAAAGGGCCGAGCAAAGCCTCGGGTTTGCATGGAGAGAGGCACTGCCCTGTGGGCCTTCCTGAAGACTGCGCACTGCTTTGCACACGCACATAAAGTTTCTTGGGCGATTTTCTGTATTTGACTTTAATTTTTGAGTAAATGAGGTTTTTTTAAAGGTGGATTTATGTTATATTGGCATATTGTCTATCTGAAAGAAACCAGTACTGTCTACTGAAAAAAAACACTATTTTGTTTCCACAGAAACCTGCTAATATTTTAGTTATGGGTGAAGGTCCTGAGCGAGGAAGAGTAAAAATTGGTATGTTATATCTTTGATAAGTCACAGTGTAGCACTCTTTTAAGACTATTGCAGGCAGCTGTATCACTTCTCATTTTTGCTTTAATAATATGTATATATTTGTGTACCTCCATATGATCAAAGCCATTTTTAAAGAGTATACATTAAAAGTGAAAAGTGTTTCATACTCTTAAAGATGTCAGACAATCTATAGATACTGAAATGTTCTAATTATAAAATAAGCCATGCAAGTTTTTTAGAAAAGTCTACCTTCATTAAAAGTAGCCTGTGGAGATGAGTGGCATCTAGCTAGCTCACCTGTAGTCCCAAAGTCATACAGCATACTGAGTAATGAAACCATCAGTGTGTTCACCTGAGCCAGATTAGATCTGAACACATGCCTCTGTTGACCTCATCTAGATTAGGAATTACAAACTAGGAAAACCACTGAGGCCAGATGGGTATAGAGCCATGAGTTCTAACAAGCCTGTCTTGTAGCAGGCTTTTGCCTGATGGGAAAAAAAATTAATGAGCATTATGTACCTTGGCATGTTTTTAATAGCTCTATATTTTAAATATCAAAACAAAATCTTATCCATTTTTGGTCTGATAACCTATAACAATAGAACTAAATTAATTTATCCTAATGGGTTCTTGTCATTTCCAAGTTATGTTTGTCACATTTATTTAGTTTCTTCTGTGTGTGAATGGAAGAAATGTTGTAATTGCACTGTATTAATTTAAAGGCAGCAGGATTGTGGGAGTATTTAACAAAGTAGATAGTGATTTCTGATTGCATGATTTCATATGAATGAGGATGAAGGTTGATCTGTACCACTTCTCCGACAAAGAAAAACATAGGAGTTTCTAACTCTTCTTCCCTGTCCTCCTCTATAAATTCCCCAGATTTCACTTTCCACTTTTAACTGGACTCAAAGTACGCTTTTATGCATAAAGTCTGCAAACTTTTTAGTAGTGATAACGTTTGATGTACCTCAGAGTACTCCTAGCCCTTGACTTCCCTGGAGAACCAGGCCCTGTTCATACTCTTGTCAAATGACTGTTAAGTCCTTATGTGTGCTTTTAAAGGATTTTGTCCAGTCCAGTTTGGTGGCATCAAATTCAAATGTAAATTCAAAGTATGCAAAATATAAGAGACCAGCCAAACAGCAGTTGTGCGTGTGTACTTTACCGAAAAATTTGGGGGAAACTTATATATTAAGATAATCTCTTTGAGAATTTTATTTCTGTGTAATGCGTATAATGTTGGCAGGTTAGGGGCACTAATGGCTTAAAAAGCATTCACATTTAAGAAGAAATATTAGTCTTCTGTAACCAGTACTTAGCAATCTGACTCATGGTTTTAATTCTTTACCAAATTTCTTTGTTTTCTTTTAAACCTCCATAATTAAGTACATTATACTAGGGTCTACTTTATTAAAAATGTGTATTAGAAAAGCAAAACTAAACAAATGGTGGAAGAATCTTGACATTTTTTAATTGGTGGCGTGGTAGTGATTTTTCGTTCATGTATTTGCCAAAAGCTATGCATCATGACACCTCACTTGATACTAACAAGGCCAGAGAGATGAAATAGACACAATTTTTGCCTTTGACAAGATTACAGTTTAGTGGGACGAGCAGCCATGCCAGACAACTACATGCTGAGCCGGGCTAAACGCCATGAACTGTATCTCACCACAGCTCCAGCTCTGAGATATGAGTGATGACATTTGTCATATCACTTAATTTCTTCTAACCTCAGTTTCCTCATTTGGAAAAGGAGGTGACTGGTTGAATTATATGACCTTTAAAGTCTTTTCCAGCTTAAAAAAAATACTATGAATCTTAAGTTAGTAAAATTTAACCCAAATAAGTAGGGGGAAAGAGTGGTTATGTAGTCAACTTTTGATTACCACAGTGAGCAGGCTTATTGATGCAATAATGGAAAGCCTTACTCTGATCTAATTTCTCAGTGCTTTTGACCAACACAAAGAATGGAAATGCAGCTTAACAATCCTGTCCCTTTGGTGGTATGACAGATGGAAAGAAATCTGCCCAGAGGAGTAGGGTCACCCTTAACCTCTGGCAGCACAGCCTGTCTCTGACCCAAATGAAGAGTGAGTGACAGTAGTTTGCAGAGAATGAAGATCTCAGTCTTTAGGTTTTGTGGGTTTTTCTCCCAGAATTCAGCATGTTTTTAATATCTTACTAAATATCAGTGGTAAAAATAGAGTAATCAATTAAATTTGTTAAAATCTACTTAACAGTCTATTATGTTGTTGTTTGTTTGTTTTTTACAGCTGATATGGGCTTTGCCCGATTATTTAATTCACCTTTGAAGCCTTTAGCAGATTTGGATCCAGTAGTTGTAACATTCTGGTACCGAGCCCCAGAATTACTTCTTGGAGCGAGGCATTATACCAAAGCTATCGGTGAGTAGAACTAATTAAGATTCCATGACATTTTAAAAGTAGCTGTGTTGTTGTAAAATATATAAATTTCTATATATTTTTAAATCAAGTAATAAAATTATAAAAATAAGAGCAAACACTAACCTAAAATTCTACCTAGAAATACTATCATTAGCATTAGGGACTCTAGGGATGTCATTCTAGACATATCTCTCTGATAGATAAGTAGATATTAAAAATATTCTAAATATATGGGATCATACTATGCATTTTAAGTAAAAGTATCTTAAAATTAATTTTACTTGAAAAGAGAAATAAGCACAGTAAAATATTTAAATCACTGAACTTCAGACAAATGATTCTTTTAAATATTAGCTCCAAAAAAATCCTGTTAAAGTTAAGGGAAAAAAAGTTGAGTTGTAGTTTAGAACATTTTAATTCACTTTTAAATTTTTGATAATACTGATTGATTCCCTATTATGAAGTATTAGGAAATTAGTGCAGTTGTACTTTTTCTTCCACCTGCCTCTCAATTTATAAGCTATATTAGTAATATCATTATCATCATTAGTATTACTACTCTGTTGATTACAGCATTTATTCTGTTTGCAAGCCATAATTCCCATGGTTGTACTTAGGTCATATATTGTAACAGATCCAATGTTCAGCCACCACAGTCCTTTTACTACAAGTTTCTTACATGCTTTTCCTCTTTTTGCATTCATTGTGTGTCTTTATTGCTTACTTCACTAGTTCTGTGTTCTCGAGGATGACATTATACCCTCCTTTCTTTTTGTGGATAACTCCATCCCAGAGTCCTCCATGTTTTGCTCTATTCTGGATTGGGTTTCATCCTGGCTTTTCCTTTTTTTTTTTGTCTGGGTTGAATCCACTTCCTTCTGGATTTCATGATCTCATTCCTTATTTTGCTACAACATATTCTCAAGTAACTGCCTTTGGAAAGGTGTCTTAGAAGTACATTTTCTGGTTCTTGTATTTCTGAAAAATGCCTTTATCATACTTGATAGTTTGGGCAGGGTTTAAAATTCTAGGTACAAAATAATTTGCCTTCAGAATTTGATGATAGTCCATTGTCTTCCAGCATCAGCATTGCTAATGGAATGTCTCATACCAACCTTATTCTCATTCACTGGTAGGTTACCTGAGGTTTTGTCTTTCTGAAAACAAAATAGGATTTCTCATCCTTATATTTCACGGTGAAGTGCTGGCCACTTGGTAGACACATTCAATCTGTAGTTCATTTCCTGTATCCCTATCTCTTTGTCTCCTAAGCTGAGTGTAGACAGATGTTCAACTTCTTGGACTGAACCTTTATACCATTTTTCTTCTCATGTTTTTCTGCCTTTGTCTTTTTTATTTCCAAGAAGCTCTTCTTATTCTCTGATTATTAATTTTTCATCACACTTTGTAATGTTTTATAGAAAGAGAAGGTTCTCAAATATCTATTAAGGCAGTGATAACAATGCCTTTTAATTGTTTGTAATTTGCTGTATTCCTCGAATAGTTATCTGTTTTCTCTATAGGTACTTTTTTATTGATATGTCTTGGTCGCTTTCTTCCACATGGCAAGTATTCTTCAACTGTTCTTTGATCCTTGATTATCTGTCCATATTTAAGCGTATGATTATAAGAAACTGCTTGGGAACTTTGTGTGCATAGATCATAGGACTTTACTTCAGGGCGATCCAGCAGAGACTTGCCATTAACTGGGGGAATCCTAAAGGCCAGTATGCACAAGCCTTTAAGACCATTCGAATTCTTTAAAGGAACAGTTCTCCAACTTTTGGCCTAATCTGTGTATACTGTAGCCCCAAGGCAGTGGAGGAGCGTGGTAAGAAGAGGATCAACTCTTCAAAAACAGCTGACCCTTGCACGGTGCAGTGGTTGGGGCGACAACCACCCAAACTATCAAAAATCAGCATATAACTTGTTGGCCCTCCACATATTTGGATTCCCAGCTGTGAATTACAAATATGTACAGACTTTGTAGTCGATATTTAGAAGTATAAAATATTCCCAGAGTTGTGCAGGACAGTGCTGCTTCCCATTTAACAATACTGTGGCCTGGGGCCTTCTCTGAACTGTTACATCTGCCTTTCGTATTCCAGAAATATTTTTATATGTCTGCCTAGATCAGGTCTCGACATGGCCAGTCTCTTCTCTTCATTCAGGTCTTCACAGTACTACCTCTTAGCAGAGAACTGCCTCGATCACATAACCTAAAGTAGCCACTGTCTTCCCCGTCACACGTACTGTCCTGATGCACAACTAGTGCCCAAAATCCACTAAAACAGATCAACCTGGCCTAGCTGCTTTCCACTGTAGGCCAGTGCCTACATGGTACATAGTGGGAATTTAGTGCTCTTTTGAGTGAGCGAATGAATCTTGTCCCTTAGGGTCCTCCTTGTTATTACTGTGGGTTTGTATCTTTGTTACTATGTTGCCATTTCAGTGCATGCTCAAGGCAAAAGGAGAAGACTTGTGATCATTTCCCCATATCAATGTTGAATCCAACATGTCTTTTTTCAAAAAATCTTTATGTTAAGTAGTCTTTTTATCAGCTTTGAGATCACATTTTATTTTAGAGAAAAAGGTATATAAACTTAAGTCAGTTAGATATGGGATTTCTCAACTATCTTTGTGACTTTACTATAAATTTAAAATAATTCCAAAATAAAAAATATAGCCCTCGCTGGTGTAGCTCAGTGGATTGAGCTCAGACTGGGAACCAAAGGGTTGCCGGTTCGATTCCCAGTTAGGGCACATGCCTGGGTTGCGGGCCAGGTCCCCAGTGAGGGCCATGTGAGAGGCAACCATACATTGCTGTTTCTCTCCTTCTCTTTCTCCCTCCCTTCCCCTCTCTCTAAAAATAAATAAAATTTTTAAAAATATATAGATATATATTAATTAAAAAGTCAAAGGGAAAAGTAAAAATTATTGAAGGTAATTCTGTTTTTGAGTTGCATATTATTACCTCCACACATTTATCTTTTTTAAAAAGTACATTCTAAATATACTTAAAAGCATGTAAACTAATATGATACACAGCTATTTTCTTCACCTAGAAAATGAATATTTGAAAGCATTGTTACTTTTGGTACAACGTATTAATAGACCATACAAATAATCTTAGCTGCTGTTAACTGAAAACTTGAGACTTTGACTTTTACTGTGAACATTAAGATCTCTGTCCCCGGTACTCACTGATCTGCACACCATCAGTTTCCACCGGGGCTGCTCATCACAGAGCTGAACTGCCAGCAGTTCAGTAGAATCTCCTACTCAGGTGACTTTATAATTTGGGAAAGAGTTAGCCTTTCTTCATACTTTTCCCCTCTTCCTTCTTCTCATCAATATTAAAATTTATTGGCTGGTGTAGCTCAGTGGATTGAGCGCGGGCTGGGAACCAGAGGGTCCCGGTTCAATTCCCGGTCGGGGCACATGCCTGGGTTGCGGGCCAGGTTCCCAGTGAGGGCCATGTGAGAGGCAACCATACATTGTTCTTTCTCCCCTCCCTTCTCCTCTCTCTGAAAATAAATAAATAAAAATCTTAAAAAAAAAATTAAAATTTATTGGATAACTCTTAGATAAACATTTTAAAACTTAAGAGAAACCAGAATAAATGCAAATTATGTAGTTTAGTTCCAGTCCAGTCGAGAAAACAGTATGAATTATGCATAAAATGATTTTGTCATCTTTAAACAATAGAAGTAACAAAGACTAGCAATCTGACTTGTAGCCTTTACTCTGTCACGTTGTAAGGTGTGTGTGCATGTGTGTGTTTAAGCAAGGCATTTAGTCCTTTAGCCTCATTTTTTTTTAATCCTCGCCCACATATATATTTTTGTTTTTAATTAATTTTAGAGAGAAGCATCGATTGGTTGCCTCCCATACACACCCCAACCTGGGGTTGAACCCACAACATAGGGTATGTGCCCTGACTGGGAATTGAACCTGCAACCTTTTGGTGTACAGGAGCAACGCTCCAACCAACTGAGCAACCCGGCCAGGGCTAGCCTCATTTTTTGAAAATGAGAATTTAGCCTAACTCTTATCTTAGATTCCCATCAACTCTGAAAGTTCTGTGACCTTAGGTAAAAAAAAAAAACAACTGCCATCTGAGACATAGAGATTCAGAAGTTACTGACTTGAGTGTCAATGATTGAACTCAGGTCAGTGACAGTCCCTCTACAGCGGTGCTCCCCACCCCATGTCCCACCTGAGCAGGCCAAGAACAGTCTTCCATCAAAACATTAGCTCCAAAAAAGATATGTTGGTATCTTACAAATTGCATTTGTGTTTGAGAGAGAGAAATTGCACAAAAACCATTTTTAATTTGTTTTTAAAAAATAGAATAAAGGAGTCAAAAAGAAATTTCTTTCTTGATTTCAGTCTCTCCCAGAAAACCCCATTCTTCTCATTGCCTATGCAGGTAACCTATGAGTCCATTCAAGTGCTCAGCAGATTCCTCACACCGTAGTGAAACCTATCTACCAAGAACTCCCCTAGCAGTTTGACTTCCCTGTCAGATAGTTGTAATAGGAGCAGCGGATAGAAGAACCTCTGTGGTTGAATTTATATACAATTTGCTAAATTAACCTTTGGCATCATTTAGGAGGGTTAAATCAGCTAGTGGAGTTTGGTGGGTTATATTAAACGGAAGGCTACTACGAAGCAGCAAAAGAGCATAGGGGAAAAATCTGAACACATCCAACTAACACTTTCCCACTTTCTGTTACAAACAGATTTTAGAGCTGTGGTCATTTATTCTGTTGTTCAGAACCGCAAGCTGAATCATTAAACCAAAGAGAGGAAATAATAGGTTAGTAAACATTGTATATCCAGGGACAAAGTTTAATTCAGTTTTAAGTATTTGGGGTTTAGTTTGTTTGATTGACTTTGTGGAAAAGCCTGAAAGACAGTTATTAACTTTTAATTAATAGTAAAAGAGTCTTAAGTTTTACTAAAGTATGGACTTTCGAGCTCACATTTTGTCCTCCAATAACCGAGTGCACACTGATTATGTAGCATTCTATTAAATGGGAAATATACAATAAAATAGGGAGAATGAGAATTTTTTAATAATCTAGAAGCTTGCTATTAGCACACCTGTTCATTAAAACATTTTTTAACAAATCTTTTTTCCCCCATTTGGGTCTTTGTGGCAAGCCAGTTGCTATCTACTTTGCCTGGTTAGTTCAGTAGCTACGCATGAGCATCATAGATTTTGAGAAGTAGATGAAACTTACATGTTTTTAATTTGGAAATCTAAAAAGAGTTAAGCAGGTAGGTGAGCAAGAAAGCACTTTCCCATGAACTTGGTACAATCTGACAAAAATAGACATGCTAGGGAGAAGAGACTATTTACAGGGATTAAAAATTTACATGAAATAATAGCCTGGTCGGCTAACTCAAATTCATGATTCATGTTTGGGTCAGGATTCTGAAGAAAGGTTGGTGCAGTTGACAAAGTGAAAGTTAATAGAAGAGATGTAAAGAAGGAGATTATTAGGGTGAGATTAAGCAACATTTTAGTAAACTATTTTTTCTTACCTTCCTGACTTTTTACCGTAAAAGCAGTAGAACGTTTTAGTAAACTATTTTTTCTTACCTTCCTGACTTTTTATCGTAAAAGCAGTAGAGCTTTAAGTATACCTAGATGATATACTCATTTCTCATCTTTCTTTACATATTTTATTTTCTTCTTTAACATTATGCCTAGCTAACCAGAAGGACTTGTTACAGTGTCTTTTCAGTGCTATGAGTAGAGTTTTAAACATGCAACCGTCACTTTTTCTGATCCTGCCTAGCTAACCTATCTTTCATCTGATTAATATTATCAAAGGTCAGGTTTAGATGGGATGCCCATGTAAAAAGAATAATCACAAACTCCCTGATTTTCCCATTTACTTTTCGACCTTAAAAACAAAAGAGCTTGGTTTACATTTCCTAACGAGTCTTTTCCATTTGATGCTATTGGCTAGACTTGGTTCTCTTATGTGGGATACGTAATCAGTGTAATTTTTTAAAAGCGCTTGCTGTTAGTGAGGGTGTATAGTCTTTAAGTAAATATATGATTAACTTGTTACCCTGAAATGTAAATGCGATAATTTTATTTTAAATTAAATGTCTATATTCCAGTTTTGGAGTTAAAGAATTCTCTTATTTTTAAATGAACATTTTTTCTCATTTTCTATTTAAGTGCCAACTAATAACATAGATGAACAATCAGCTTTAATAAAAGTGATTTTTATTGGTCCCACTACAGTTGTATTGGTTAGATCAGTCAAAAACCACGGAGTGTCTGCTCTGTGCACACCATTGTACTTAATGTAAAGAAGTTAACATTGTCACTTTGGGGATTACTAAAAGTAGAACTGGAATACTTTCAGGTTTAAATTCTGAATTGGTAGATAGATCTTTCTATTGAGTAAAATCGTAATATGAATGCAAGTTAGCCTGTATCTTAATGCAAATGAAGGGAATTTGTTGTATACAGAGACCCATTTCACTTGCTTTTATAAGTAATTTTTATGAAGCTATAACCTTTGTATCCATTTTAAAGGTAGTGTTTTACTCCCCTTTTTGGTCCTTATTAAATACTTCACTTTGCAAAATCATCTGGCACTTTGTATACTGTAAAGAAACACTTTGAATGAAAACCTCAACTAGAAATGCTGTTTCCTTAGGATATTTGAGGTCAGTCACTGTCTTTTTCTTACTGCAATAGCGCCTTGCTAAATAGTGCTAACATGAGATCATAATTATTAGACTTTACAAATTAGCAAGTATATAAATAAGATAAAGGAAAAAATATTTTTACCACAAAAAATTGTGTTGATTTTTTTTGGCAACAGGCTGTTGGGTTTTTGGGTTGTTTATTTTTTTGTTTAGTTTTGTTTGTGGTTCCCATGTTCCATATATAGCTTTGTGTATATTTCATGGACAAGGTAATGTTTGAGGCATTTAAAACTCACCAAAAATGTAGCTAATAAATTGATTTAAATATGGAATGAAGCCACTGGGTGGGGAGGAGGTATAACAGGGCATGAAGAATTGGGGGTGGGGGGGTGGAAAGGGAATCTATATTTATAAACCATATTCTGTGATATTTATAATTGCCTAGCAATTATTATGACTTACTAGGGAAAGAAAGGAAAGAAAAACACACCCCACCAAGATAAAAATGCATTTTCTTTTGGAAAGAACCACTTTATTTTCCTCCCTTCTTTTTCTTTTTTCCTTTCCGTTTTTTTCTTTTCTTTTTTTTTTTTTTTTTGTCTTTTTATTTTAAAGATATTTGGGCTATAGGGTGTATATTTGCAGAACTACTAACGTCAGAACCAATATTTCACTGTCGACAAGAGGACATCAAAACTAGTAATCCTTATCACCATGACCAGCTGGACAGAATATTCAATGTAATGGGATTTCCTGCAGGTACACATTATGTTTTTGTTTTTGTTTTTAAATCACTGTTGTTTGAACTTAGATATCTTCTTTAGAAAGGTGTATGTTTTTAGCTGATAAAAAGCTACTCAATTCTTTATATTTATGACTTGCCTTAATCAAAGATCCATAGAAATAGCAAAATTTGTAGAGCTCACATATTAGCATAAAAATATTTATAGATTTCCTGAATTTGAGGGTGTATTTTTGTTTCATTTTGGTTTTTGTTCTGTTTTGTTTTGTTGTTTAATATTTGAAATGATAAAATATTTGCATTATCTGTATTAAAAAGGTACCTTTAGTTCTTACCAGAGGGAACTATAAATAAAATTCAGTAGCATGCATTTTTGTCTGGCAGCACATACAAAACTGCCATTACTTGGCGTATGAATATAAATTTCGAACATGATTTTTATTTAGGGCACTGTGCAGAATCTCATATTGAATAATAGCATTGTTTGCTCTATGACCTTTGTCAATGAGAACATTCTTCAAGTGCTCTGTTAGAACATCCAGAATGTAGGTGGAAGCCCAGCATTTCACAGCAGCCTTGCCCGCTCAGATCTGCGGCAGGAAGTAAGTTGTTCAGGTCTCAGCCCGGGTGTCGCTCTCTCAGCCCCGATCGTATGCCTTTGTTATACCACAGAGCGACAGTTCGTCAGTTACCAAACACTCCGCCCAGTGGTCCAGGATAATGAAAATTTGTTTAAAATTACCTACATATTTTGGGTAGTCAGGTACTTAATTAGAAATTGTTTATTAGGAATTTTCCTCAGGTCAGTGTAACCCAAGACTAATACAGAAATAACTGGTAGTTATAATTTCACATGTCCTTATAAGGCTATTAATTATTAGTAAATGCAGAATAATTACAGAGATACTACCTTTCTCCAAAATTGCTTAACAGTTCTGCAAAGACTGTGTTCTTGTAATGGGAACTTCATTTATTTACTGAATATTTATTGAGTACCTGCCATGTGCCAGACACTGTGTTAAATATAAAATATTATTGACTTAGACATGATTCTTGCCCTCTTGGAGTTTACATTGTACTATTCTAAGTAGACCATTTAAAGAATAGGTATAGTTTCAGTAGATGGAGAAGAGCGGCCTTTGCTTCCCACTCTGAATGAGTCAGCCATTTCCAAGGCCCTAGAGAAAGGAACGTGGCTTAAGAGGGGGCGGGAGAGGGAAGGCCTGTTTAGGAGATGATTCTTAATGTGTGGTGCCACAGTTAGGGTAGGCTCATCTTACAAGGAACTTAAAGAGCAGGCAGCAAAATTTAGGTTTGATAAACTAAAGGATGAGAATCCCTGATAAATTTTTGAGAACTAGTAGCATGATATATGTTACATTTTTAAAAGATTAGAGTGACAGTTGTACGTAAAAGTCAAGGAAAGAGAAGTAACTTTAATCCGGGAAACCAGCTACTTGCCTATATCAGTACTCCAGGTGCAAAGTAATAAAATAAGGATGGAGAATAAAGGACAAATACATAATTTTTTATAGGGAGTCTGTAATTGAGGGATAAGTTAAAAGATTATCTCAAGATTTTTAGCTTGAGAAATTGACAAAATAGAGAAATTGAGGTTAGAAAATAGTTAAGGAGAAAATTCCACTTATGAGCTTCAAGTATATATTTAGTTTACTTTATAATATGTGATATCTGTGGGGGAAGATAGCAAATATTTTTACAACCAAATTGAAAGAAAGTCAAACCTCTAAAGGCCATTTAAAAGCTAAAGGTGCTGTTAGATTACCTGTTACAGTGCTGTGCGCCTAGTAGACCCTCTTTTACTTTATCAAGTAAAAGTCCACTGGTAGTGATGGAGAAAACAGCTGTCTCGCAGGTTTTGTTTGAACAACTCTAATGCCTCAAAACTCATTGAAAGGTTTTCTACCAACACATTAGTAGCTGGGGTTGTTTTTGTTAATGTTACTGAAACTGGCCAAGGCTAACAGCTGACAGATTAACGTACTAGTTATATCCTACTCTATTCTATTTCAGATAATTTTTACTGTGTACATAGATCACTGATATAAAGCAATGTATTTAATAAGGTGAAAATAAGGAGGGCCATATAAAAAGAAGTGTACCTTAAAGCTACTGAGGGGAAAACATTACATTTATTATTAAAGAGATTGGTTAATGATCTAACCAAGAAGTTTTGTGGGAAAAGGAAAAAATTGGTCTTACAAATAGAAACAGAACTATTTAATACTAGAAATATTTATCTACAACTTATTACCCTCTAAGTAGAGAAGCTGAGGTAACATAAACATACAGAAACATAAAACACTTGGAAAGTAGGCCTAGAAAGATAGAGCTCTAATGCTCTCCAAGGGAGAATTGTATTTACAGTTCAAGATAAGATGTGCACTATAGCTGACATTTATTTGAAGTCCATGCTTTCCTAAAAGTATAGAAAAGTAATGAAAATGAGGTAACCTTTATTAAAATTCTTGAGAATAGGAACCTAGACAACATAAAATTTTATCAATGTATTTCACAGATAAAGATTGGGAAGATATAAAAAAGATGCCCGAACATTCAACATTAATGAAAGATTTCAGAAGAAATACGTAAGTTGGAAAGAAAATAGACCCTTTGTTGATTTTTGCTTTTCCAGAATCCTCAGTAGAAGATTGAATACTCAGCATAATAGAATATGCAACATAAGATTATTCCTATAAGTAATTTTACATGTGTACTCTAATAAATATTTTATATTATGACAGTCTTCATTTTTTAAGATGTTTAAATGCTCTAAGGAAGGTGAATATCTAGTATTAGTTCCTGATTTGGATATGAGAAAAAAGATTTATTTATTTCCATATTTGTTACTTTTTAGAAGCATCATTGGAAAGTATCATAGCTGAAGCAGTAAGACACTGACATTTTTTTAAAAACCTTGCAAATAGCCACTCGCATACCCACCTAGGTTATGCAGTTTTTAGCAAGTTTTAATAGAAAAGAAGGAACGTTTCATTTATTTACAGTGCAAGATCAACCGATTGGGAGAGGGCAGTTTATAGACCTATAGCAACTTTTTTCTGTTTTATTTATTTAAGACTGAGTTAAACTTTTGATCTATGTGTTATTTAGGATAATTGTTGAGATAACATTCATGTGAGAAAAGCTATTCATTATGTATTATTAATGAAATTATCTTGCATGTAATCTGATATCCATTCAAAAGTGACTAGTGTAAACAGTGAAGTATAAAATTGATTTAATGCCACTCTTTTTTGCTGCTCATAGCATTTTCAGTATATATTCTATATTGATTATGATGGAAAGAATTGTGTTTGGAAAAACTTCAGCCAATGTAAAATTTACCTCAAATCTAATATAGATATTTCATAGTATTTCTCTTTCAGGTATACCAACTGCAGCCTTATCAAGTATATGGAAAAACATAAAGTTAAACCAGACAGTAAAGCATTCCACTTGGTAAGCTTTAGAGAACAATACTAATGAAATGTATTTTCCCCCCTAACTGATTAGCCCATCGTGAGGCTTTTTGGGGTCAATTTATATGGTTACTCTGCATATTTAGAGTACTTTCATGGTAAATATGGAGATCTTGTTGGTAAATACTAGTAAAGACATCAAAATATTTGTTTTTCTAAACCTGTAGCATGATTTGACATGGTTAGATTAGATTTTCTAAAGATTGTCATTGTACCAGTTCTGTCAAGAGCGTTTCTTAAATTACTCGGTTTCATAATTTTTTAAAAATTTCTAATTTCTGAGAAGAATCAAGAAGAAAATAACCACACCATTCAGAAATATTTTCTACAGATTATGTTGTATTTCAGCTCTTCGAAAAACTGTTTACAAAACTTCCAACATACCTCTTACACACTTGGGTATTAGAAGTCCTTCAGTGATGGCATGTATTATTTGCTTTTTTGGAAAGGTATAAGAGATGCAGTATTTATCAGTGTATAATGGGAAAATGATAACTAGAATCTAAATTAATCCATGCACTATTAAGGTAATTTATGATGAGGTTATATTAAACTGTTGCCAACTTAAATTTACAATATTTCCATTTTTATGTCATAAAAAATAAAAACGTCTTTCACTTTTATATTTTCCAAAAAAGGTATGTTACATAAAAGGGGAATCTGAGAAATCAGATTATATTTTGCTTGGCTTAAAATCCGTTTACTCCTTTATTCCCAATATTTTTAAATGAGCTCATTAAATGGGCTTTTATTTTTAACTTTGAAAGGATTAAGCCTTTCTGTATAATAGTCCAGGCTACTTGGCAAGCATTCGTTCTGTTTCTGCTTTTCTTCTCCTTCTACTGTTTCTGCATCTTATTTTTATATTGTCATATATATTTCATATCTTATCAGCACTTTTAAAAACAGTGCTTAACATACTATATTACCACACAATGTATTATTATCCAAATAATGTTTATTATAATGAACTTATACCAGGACCCAAAGTAGAAAGTTAGATCCTTCTAAGGTAGGGCTTATTTATTCTACAAAATAATGCCAGTAGTGGTGGGTCAGAAGTTACTATTTAGGGGAATTGCTCTTCCTCTCAATTCACTGCTACTCAGTATAGTCTGAGGTGACTCTCAGTACCATCACTGCTGAAATTCTAGAAAGATACTTCCTTTGCAGGTTGTTTGCTTGATTTTACTGGAATGACCCCTCTTGGGTAGTCCCATCAGAAAGCTCAGCTATAACTCCATCAAAACTGTTGTTGAGTATTTTAAATAGCAAATCCAGGCTTTCCCTTTCAACTCTAAAAATAAAATTGTGCTTTCATTAAAATATCAGATCATTAAAATTAAATTTAAATCTTACCATCCCAAGCATTTCAGATGCATTTTTAAATATGTTTTGTTTTTCTGTCCTCTAATTGCGTTATCTCCCATTAAGGCTCAATGTGTCTATTAGTTCTTTGGTTTTCAAAGTGAGGCCTAGTCCAGCAGTATTGGAATAATCTGGGAACTTGTTGAAAATGCAGATCGTTGGGCTCCTGCCCAGGCAGACCACCAGCAGGAACTCTGGGAGTAGGGTCTAGCAGTGCATTTTACTTTTTTTTTATTTTTATTTTTTTTCTGTCAGCAATTTGAGTTTCAGCATCGTAGCAGTGCATTTTAAAAAGCCCTCCCCTGGGGTGGCGGTTCTGTTATACTCCAAAGTCTGAAGACCACTGCGTTATACAGCATCAGAGGCTATAAGCGAAGAGACCACCATCTAGATGATCTCTGAAATCACATACTAAAATCAAATATGAGCCTTTGGCAAACTATGTTTAACCAAAAAAATGCTGAACTTTCACATTAGTGTGACATTTCTATGTGTAGTAATAACAATAATAACAACAACAACTAACACATATGTAGAGTTGCTTTCTTTATGCCAGGTACCATTACAGTTGCTTTCCATTTATTAACTCATTTAATCCTGAAAACAAACCTGTGATAACAGGTACTATTTTTAGTCTCCAGTTGACAAATGAGGTTACAAAGAGGTTAACTAACTTGTCCAAAGTCACTCAGCTAATGTCAAGTCAGGATTTGAACCCATGCGGCCTCTTTTCCAGAATCTCCTCTGTACCTAACTATACCTCTGCACTTTCCAAGTTCTTATCAGTTACTGTATTTATTTAGACTCCTGCAGCGCTGTCCAGAGCTTTCTCTGATGGGCCGCGCTGTCTAGTGCGGTGGCCCCAGGCAACATGTAGCTGTTGAGCTTGAGAAGTGTATCTGATATGACTAAGAAATTGATTTTTAAATAGCTGCATGTGGCTAGTGTATGTTATTTGTGTTATAACATTCTTTTTCTCTTAAAAAATAGAAGTTTAGTTCTCCTAAAATGGATAAAGCAATTTAGATAACGGGGGGAAAAGCTCATTGGTTTAGAGTAAGAAGATATAAGTTTTGTTACTTCTTATAGGAGAAACACATAAGATAATGAATATTAGAATGAATAAAATGTGTATTGCTACATTAAATTTAAAAATTAGTTTTTTCTTAAGTTGAGGAAATAAATACTGTCTAAATTATGTTATTCATCAAACAACATATATCATACCTTCCGCATAATGTGCCAGCGGGTGTAACTATGAGAAATAATGCAGTAATGTTTTTATGACTTATGGTTTCAGCTTCAGAAGTTGCTTACCATGGACCCAATAAAGCGAATTACCTCAGAACAGGCTATGCAGGATCCCTATTTCTTAGAAGACCCACTTCCTACATCAGAGTAAGTGATCAACTTATTAACTCACCAGCATGATCAAATTGGAGGAAACCTACTTCTTTTAGCTGTCAACTCCAGGTTGCCACTCTTTATATAAGGACCCAAGGAAAATTTAACAAGCAAAAAATGGGCTCTAATGATTGAGGTGTCACTTAAAGGGGTGATAGTTGAGAGCCGTTCCCGCTCCTCCCGTACTTCGTGAGGTGTTCTGGCGTTCGCTCCGGCAGGAGTGCGGTGGCCCCTAGAGGCAGTTGTGCGTGTGCAGCTTGTTCAGACGCGCTGAGCTTGCTCACTGCTGTCAGTTACAGTTTTCCAGTTACAAATCCTGTTCCCAGGTAAATTCGTGTTCCCTGTACTACCATCTTTTATTTTAAATATAGTAGGGAGAGTAAAAAAATGTGTTTGAATAGTGACATTCTGGCTGGAATCTATATTTTGGTCGCAGTAATAAAAGACTAATGCTGGGATAAAAGAAAAAGTTGGCTCATATTAGATGATTATTGATTAATTTTATACAATGATAAGCCCTTAAACTACCTGCTATAATGTCACTGATAAAAGATTCATTTTGCCCCAGTTATATGAAAGATTTTTATATTATAAGTATGGAGACAAAGTCCATCTTAAAAGATTAAAATGAAAACCTCTTAAGTGAAGCATTTGAAATATTGATTAGTATATCAGAAGTCTTTTTTTTTCTTGTGATTAGTGTTTTTGCCGGTTGTCAAATCCCTTACCCAAAACGAGAATTTTTAACAGAAGAAGAACCCGATGATAAAGGAGACAAAGTAAGTATTGAAGTACAATTGACAGCTTCTTGCTTTCGTCTGTGCTGCCATAACATTTTCAGGTTGAGTGTATTTTGTTCTCCTTCTGAGCTGAACTTTATTTTTCTGTTTGGCCAATTGAGAAGAACCAGCAGCAGCAGCAGGGCAATAACCACACCAACGGCACTGGTCACCCAGGGAACCAAGACAGCAGTCATGCACAGGGACCCCCGCTGAAGAAAGTGAGAGTTGTTCCTCCTACCACTACCTCAGGTGGACTGATCATGACCTCAGACTATCAGGTATTTCAAGGTCATTTTGTATTGATCTGCCATGTCAGTATTTGCACGGGTTTGTGACCATGGGAAAATGTAATTCAGAAGAGACTTTTATATGCCCGGGGAAACACATCGACAGGAAGTGCTGTTGGCACAGAAAAGTGCTGATGGGGGTACAGTGGAGGCTTTTGAGCTAGTAGACTTAGAATAATAGAATTTAAATTGAGCTATTTGTTAACTGTGTGACCTTGGGCAAGTATTGTACCATTTCCTGGCGTTAGTGTTTCATCTATAAAATGAGACTGGCAAAGCCCAACTCGCAGTTGTTGTTGGAGACATGGCAAGTCTTACCACCTTGTAGTAGGAGCTCAGTAAACAGTACCCTTTGTTCTGAAACAGTAATGTACTATGGTGATTAAGAAGAACATAGGCTCTCATATTGCAGCCCAGCCACTGACTCCTCGGTAACCTTGAGTGATTCAGACATTCTCCGTGTCCGCGGTTGTGCAGTAGGGACGGTGGTAAGTGTGAGGCTACAGTGAGGACTGAAGAAGAGAATACGTGCTGATGCACCAGATGCGTGTAAGGCTAGACTGACAGAGCACTTAAAAGATGATACGAATCACTCACATCATTTTTATCATTAAAATTCTTAGTAGCATCTATAGTGCCCAGGAAGTACTGAACAGTTGTGCTGGTGCTGTTGATGAATGTAATTACAAGAGCTTGTTGAGTACTTACTGTGTGCCAGCTACTGTCCTAAGGATGAAGCATGCGTTATTTTCTGTCATTTCAGCAAACCGAGGCTTGTAGAGGCTAAATAACTTTCATGTGCTCATCCAGCAAGCTGGTGGTAGACCCAATAATCAACTCAGATCTGACTACAAAGGCTGCTGCATTGCCTACTTGTGCATCCTATCAAGTGACATTGTCAGTTCCTTTGCAGAAAGACCTGTTTTGAAAATTGTATACCACTTCTCTGTTTATTCTAATCACATTCCCTATTAACCTGGGTTTCAGTGTGGGAAGGATAATAAAACCTTGGCCAGTTAGAGTTATTTACCTACTAAAAGAGAAAAAGAGGTCTTATTAAACTTACAAGGTTCCCAGAGCCCGCTACTGCACTTCAAGAATTAGATGCCGACTCTTTGCTGTGGGTAAGAAGAGAGGTCCAGCCCACCAAACTGTGGGGCCATTGCCCGAACAGTAGTAGTTCTCTTCCAGGGAGCCAGACCAGGAAGTCAAGGCGGGTGTCTGTGGGGTTTGGTGTTGGTTCCACCGTCTTTTCCTCCCTGTCTGGGTGGGAAGAGTGCCCCTCTCCCGGCTCCAGGGTATGTTGGCTCACCAAGGCGACGGCTCTGACCAAGGTGACGGCTCTCACCTTTGCTGCTGAAACCGAGAAAGCGTTGCGGTCTTCCCTCTGCTGATGATGTTCTTGTGGTTGGTTTGGATGGGTGATTTCAAAAACAGTGTCTCTGTCCACTCTTTTTAAAATGTCATTTTTTGCTAGGTTTGGCAGAATTGAGAATTATATGACTTATTAAACAGGCTTTAAAAGAGGAAAGTAATAAATTATGGTTAATCTTTTATAGTGTGTCTCGGGAACCTATAGCATGAGGGAGGTGCAGGAACAGGAGGAATTTTGTCAAAATTAGAGAGGTCTAAACTCTGTCACTGTTCTTTCCCTCTGTGCTATTTTTAGAACTGAGAATACCAGTCTTACATTTCAGTAATTTTATTTTTGTATATACCTTGTCATAGAAAATAAGATTCATTAATTTGAAGGGCATAAAAATATGTGATGCCAAAGAAAATGATTCTGTGGTTCCTTTTCTTGTCATACTCATTTTTTTTCTTTAGTCGTGTGTGTGTGTTGGGAGGTTTCTATTGAAGAGGAGACGAGTGTGTAAGTCTCCTTCGGATTACTTAATGTATTCAACAAACTCATGTGTAAACCCCTCAAGCAGATTAGTTGTTATGAAGCAAGTAGGTCCAAAGCAGCACAGAAAGGGCGATGCTGTTGGAGGAAAGGAAGAACTCTCGGCACACCATGAGGCCCGGCTTAGTATTCGTTAAAAGATCTGGGGTTTTTGTCATTTTAATTGTAAAACTAGTACATAGTTCAAGACTTTTAAATTCTTAATGCCTTGAAATAAATGGCATTTCAAACACATAGTCAGCCCTGCTGACTTGGGAGGTAGCCAACTCAGAAGCACATGGATCACGTCTCCCCCTCAATCTCCTCTTCCAGCGCTCCAATCCACATGCTGCCTATCCCAACCCCGGACCAAGCACATCACAGCCACAGAGCAGCATGGGCTACTCAACTACCTCCCAGCAGCCTCCGCAGTACTCGCATCAGACGCACCGGTACTGAGCTGCGTTGGAATCCTGTCAATGCACTGTTGCTAACGCTGCAGGACTGCTGCAGCTGTCCGCGGGAACCTGGTGTGGGCCATGAGAATGTACTGTACAACCACATATTCAAAATGTGCAGTAGCCAAGTTCCACCGCTTTTCACAGATTGGGGTAGTGGCTTCCAAATTGTACCTGTTTTGGAGTTAGACTTGAACAGAAAGTGCTAGCACAGTTTGTGTTGTGGATTTGCTACTTCCATAGTTTACTTGACATGGTTCAGACTGACCAGTGCATTTTTTCAGTGACAGTCTGTAGCAGTTGAAGCTGTGAAATGTGCTAGGGGCAAGCATTTGTCGTCGTCTGTGGTGACTTCTTTCCGTGTAACAACATTATCTGACCAATAGTACACACGAGAAAAGTTTAACTGGTACTTGAAACATACAGTATATGTTAACTCAACAACGTAACAAAGACTCAAAATGAGATTATTTTGGTACACCTTTCATCTTAGTGTCTTATCAGTGGGTTGATTCATTTTCTACATTAATCAGTGTTTTTTGACCAAGATTATTGCTTGGGTTTTTTTGAAAGTACAAAAAGCCACATAGTTTTTCCAGAAAGATTTCAAAACTCCCAAAGATTAATTTCCAACTTATAAGTTTGTTTTTATTTTCAATCTATGACTTGACTGGTATTAAAGCTGCTATTTGATAATAATTAAATACGTTGTCATTGATATAAACCTGTTTGGTTCAGGAAACAAACAGAGATGGTTGTCATAGACAGTGGGTTTTGTTTTTTTGTTTTTTTCCTGTTGGTGTTGCTGATTTGTGAGCATGCTTTAAGATGGAAAAAGCATGAATGGTAACTTCCTTAAAAAGGTGCGGCATCCAATTCAGATATTTTGTCCTGATTTTAAAGCTGGTTGGAGTAGTGCTGTTAAAATTTTGTTCAGTTAATTTTCTTTTTAAAAACTTGTTCGCACGTTTAGGGTGCCCTTACTTCAGCAAAGGAGAAGGAGTAGGAGAGCCTTAGAATTTTTGAGGAAAAAAACCTATAACATACAATGTACTGTATCAAACTATTTTACTGAATGACACAAGTATTCTGAATTTAAAAGAAAATTGAACATTGTTAAAAACAAGGTGTTATGTAATAAATTTATTTTTCATAAATCAAATTACAGAGTCAGCTGTATTTTTATATAACAAAAGTGTTTTATTTTATTTTAAAATGTGCTTTAACAAGTACCCTCTAAATCAATCTCCAGTTGTTTTTGCTAATTTCTATGTTTTCTGCCTCCATAATGCTGTAGATATGGATTCCTTTCTGTTACATTTAGCACTGTAATACTGTAAGGTAGGAAATAGACAGCTTTCTAATGGAAAGAAGTTATGATGAGCCTTCCATTTCTAGAATAATGCCTAATTCTTTGTTATGCTGAGACCAGTTTTACTGCTTTATCCCAAATATCTTTCCTCCCTCCTTCTGCACAAAATACAGAAGATAAAACAACAATTTTTTAAAATTTTAACTCATTCATATAAAAGCATTCTAAAACAATTTAAGAACTGAGGAATACCAATGCTGATAAGCCTGACTATAACGAAACTCATCAAACTATACACTTTAAATCGGTGATTTGTATTATATGTAAATTATGCCTCGAAGTTGATGTGTTTAAAATCTAATAGGCGTAAAGCACATAGCACCTGCCTAGCATATAAGCATTTGTTCAGTGTTAGATATTATTAGTGTTCTCTCTATATGAAAATGTAATTTCTTCTTATGACTTAAAATATGACCTCGTTCTAGCAGGAAGTTAATCTTTCTAGGTCATTTCATGGCCAAATGTTTCCTAGCGTCTCATGAATCAACTTCAGACATTTCCATGAGCAGTCGTGGAGTGCTGGGGTGCTGCTAATTCCAGGGCTGAAATATTTAAAAGTACCTCTAAATTTAGTAATCTTTATTAAGTTTTTTCTTTTTAAATTCTGCAAAAGTTAAGGACTCCTTTTTCTCAAAAATGTTACTGAACAGTTACTACCCTTCACAGTGTTCATCTCACCTGGGGACAGCTATGAAGTTTCTCGTAAGCTGAGACTGTTCTTTGAAGGAGCAAGAGAACTGAACTTACTAGGTATTTACTAAGCACTTGGTACATGTTTAAAGTCATTAGGACCTGTCGTTAAGCTGAGCTGACACAAACCACAGTCCCTATCCTCAGATGCGCAGGGAACTGAATTCAGCTGAGGAGTCAGGATACACACATGGAAGCAATGGAAGCCCTTATTGGGTCAGGCACTAAATGGAAGGTTAAGAACCATACGCATTTCTCTTTTGAGCAGAGGGAATGGTCTGATGGGAAAGGACGGGAGCACCAGAAAGAACATGGGCTTGTGGGTCAGAACACCTAGGTCATGGGCGTGCCAGTTACTTAATGTAAGGCCGTGGTCAAGTCGTTCAGCTTTCAGGCCCCTGTAAATAATAGTTGTAGAAATAACTGATGCTCTGACTGACTCACAGAACTGCAGAAAGGCACTATAAAGCAAGCTATTTAAAAAAAACTATTCAAAGTTGCATAATTAACTATTATCTCAGCTGGACCTAAAGTAACACTGAATACCTAGCATGTACAAGGCACTATGTAAAGTATTTTATACATTATTATTTCTCACAAAACCCTTGTGAGTTAAGTATTATTTTTCCCATTTTACAAGTGAGAAAAATGAAGTTCAGAGAGATCACACCCTGCTCAAACTCAGTCAGCTACGTGGTAAAGTCAAATTTGTTTTGACTCGGCTTCCAGGGCCCAGAGAAAGGAAGTAGCCACCAGTGGTCATGCATGGTGAAGTGACCACTCTGTCCAGAACACAAAACATGTTTTGGGCAACGACAGCCAAAGATAAAATCAGTAAGCTTGTGGGCTGCCAGTGAGGGCTATTCTATTCACAAGTGAAGTCATTTTTTTTAAGGTGTGTTTTTCTATTTATGTGACAAACTACAAAAAGAATTTGTATTTTACTAGTTACTGGTGATGTCTGTTGAAAGCATACTGAGCAGAACTGATGGTTTTAAAAATTGATGTTTATTTATAGGCCCTAAAGTCAGCTTGGTTGATATGTATAATTGCTTCTCCAGTTGAGTTGCTTCATTGGTGGAAAAAAGGCTCTACATAGGCACAAGTAGACAACCAGCAATGCCCTCTGGTGTAATCGGAAGCTTTTAGTCTGCGAGTAGTACTAGGCTCTTCCTGTGCATCCTCAGAATCCCCTTTGCCCCTTCTTCTTCCAGCCACTGCTAGAGTGACAGGTTCCACATGGACTGTGACCATGTTTGGGGAGGTGCTTTGCCGAGGGTCCTCGGCAAGTATGTGTCCCTTCTTAACACAGAGCTCTGACCCCTCAGTGCAGAATGTCCGTTGGATCCACTCTGATTTCAGGAATTCACAACCGGGATGTGAGGGGAATCTAAGGCCCGTAGGCATAGGGGTTACTCTTGACCCACGGATTAAAGGAGTCAATAGGTAGATGATGCTTCCTCCTTCAATTTCCAAGGCAGAACTATTTGGAGCTGCATTTCATAAGGCTTTTTAGAAGGCCTTGACGGAATTGAGTACCAGTTGCCCAGTGTCAGCCAACTGAACAGTGCGTCCTTGTGTTGGTTTCCCTTCCTTCCTTTCTAGTTCTCTCCCTTATCTCACACTGCTGCTACCCGAGATCCCACGTACAAGCAAACCACCTGTACACAATTCTTTGTCTCAGTTTCCGCATTGGAGGAACATGGAATCCAGACTTTAAAAAAGTTTGTATTTAAATGAATCTTCAAAAGCAGTCGGCAGTAAGGTACCCATTGCTGGTGGCAAGTGTACGGTACTGACATCTGCTTGGCAGTAACGTCAGAATGACTAAGGTTCTCCCTGTGGAATTACTAAGGTTTTTACTTAGTAATTTCCCTGTGGAATTACTAAGGTTTTTAGGATGAGTTACAGGTGGAAGGTGGATCATTGGATTTTGAAAAAGCTGGCACACTTGAACAGTATTGAAACAATGATATTAAAAGATTGTGGGATTGGCTCACTATTGTTAACTGCTTTGGAAAGCTTGAAAAAATATATGACATGTTCATGGTAGCCAGTTAGCATCCGAGACAAGCTGTTGGAGTCGGACGTCAGAGTGAACGGTACACTAACACAAACGTAATGAAAGCTGACCGCGCGGTTGCCCCACTGGCAGCTGCTGTCCTGGAACAGATCGACGTAGCCTCTGGCAGCCTCCTCTGGCGCTTCGCGTGTGGCTTTTGATTTGGCAAACACATGATTATCAATCTCCATCAATAAAGATCAAAAACACTTGATGTTTACCTGAGAAAGACAATAGTACAATCTTTCTCTTGCCTCAGGGCCACAATAACTCTCTTTGTCATAATGTAGTCTGCAGGAGGGCTATGTCAGGGAAAATGATGGAGTTGGAAGCTGCCAGAATCCACCTCCACCTAGACAACAATTGTTCTGGCAGAAACAGCCTGAAGTGATGATTTTGGAACTCGAGTTTATTTGAACACTTGCAGCTTCCAGGGAACAGCAGGCTGGTAAATTGCAGTTTATTTCAGCAGTCAGTGTGTTGAACCACCTACCTTCCATCCTGTGGCAGACATCGCTGGCACAACTTACTAGAGCCAAAATGGACAGTAAGGACCTTTCTAATATTGAGGTTCTGTGTTTTCACTGTGGGTGCTGCTTGGATCACTGAGGGGTGGGCAGGGAGTCCAGACGCCTTTGTATCAACCCCTGCCAACTGAAGCAGCTTCCAGGATGTTTAAGGGAGCTGAAGCTGCACCTGTTTTTTGTTTGTTTTGTTTGGGGCTTTTTTGCATATATGGGGGTAGTGGACATTAAAAACAACCGTGTGTGTGGGAGAATTTAGAAAGCTACCACACGTGCTCAGGAGAAGACACCAGCCCAGATGAAGCCTGAGAAGACCTTCAGCTTTCACCACTGGCCAACCCCTGGCACAAACACCCTGTAACAACTTTTAAAGATTACATAAACCCTAGGGAAGAGTTCCCATGTAAAATCCAATTTTCAACAACAACAAAAACATCACAAGGCATACAAGGAAACAGGAAAGTATGGCCCAGTCAGAGGAACAAAATAAATTAACAAAAATGTAAGTGAAGAAGCCCAGACATTGGACTTATAAGACAAATACTTTTAAAAGAACTGCTTAAGGATGCTCAAGGAGCTAAAGAAAGACATTTAAAAAAAACAGACTACAATGTATAAACAAAATGAGAATATCAAAGAGATAAAAATTATAAAGAGAAACCAAAACTTCTGAAGCTGAAAGTACAATAACTGAAGTTTTAAAATACACTAGGAGGGTTCAAAATTAGATTTGAACAAGCAGCAGAAAGAATCAGTGAACTTGAAGACAGGACAATGAAGGTGTCTGGACAACAGAAGGGGAAAAATGGAGAAAAGTGAGCAGAGTCTAAAGAATCCATGGGAAAACACACATGTATTGTGGGAATCCAGGAGGAGGGAAAAGGATGGGCAGAGAGTTTATTTGGACAAATAATAGCTGAAAACTTCCCACATGTATGCCTGTAAGAGCTAGAAAAGGAAGGAAAAAATAGCCCAAAGATAGCAAAAGGAAATAAATCATAAAGATTAGACCATCGAAAAACAAAATAGGGAACAGAAAAACAATAGGTAAAATTGATGAATCCCGAAGTTGGTTCTTAGAAAAGATCAACAAAATTGACAAACTTTAGCTAGATTTACAAAAAAAGAAGGTGAAATAACTAAAATCAGAATTGAAGGTGGCATTACTACTGACCTTACAGAGAGAAAAACGATTATAAGAGAATACTGTAATTGTACAATGATGAGTTGGGGAACCTAAATGAAATAGACAAATTTCTTGACACACAAATGAGCTAAATTGAATCAAAAAGAAATCCCGCCATGACCGGTGTGGCTCAGTGGGTTGGGCATCATTGCGCAAAATGAAAGGTCACCAGTGATTCCTGGTCAGGGCACATGCCTGGGTTGCAGGATCAATCCCAGTCGGGCCTGTATGAGAGGCAACTGATTGGCATCGATGTTTCTCTCCCTCTCTTCCTCCTTTCCTTCCCCTTTCTCTAGAAATTTTTAAAAATCTCAACAAACCTACAAGGGAAGAGATTGAATCAGTAATCAAAACCTCCCAACAAATTAATATCCTGGACCAGATGGCTTCCCCAGTAAATTCCATCAAACATTTGGGGAAGAATTAATACCCATATTTCTCAAACTCTTCCAAAACAAACTTGAGAGGAAAGAACACTTCAGAGTTCCATGAGTCCAATAGTACTCTGATACCAATTCCAGTAAAAGATAAAAGACAATTACAGACCAGTATTCCTTATGGATATAGATGCAGACATCTTTAGCAAAACATGAGCAAACTCAGCTAATAGCATATTGGGTTATTCATCATGACCAAATGGGATGTATTCTAAGAGTGCAGGGGTAGGTGGTTCCACAGAAGGAAACCAATCAATGTAATACATTAATATGAAAGGGAAGAATGATCATCTCAATCGATGCAGAAAAGGCATTTGACAAAATACAATGCCCTTTCATGATACAAATTCCTAGCATACTAAGAATACAAGGAATATTCTTCAACATGATAAAGGGTATTTATGAAAAACCCACAGCTAACATAATCAGTGGTGAAAAAGTGAAAACTTTCCTAAGATCAGGAACAAGACAAAGATGCCTGCTTTCACCATTGCTGTTCAGCACAGTACTGTGAGTTCCAGCCCATTATTAATCCAAAAGAAAAGCATCCAAATTGAAAGGTAAAACTATCTATAATCATGTATGACCTGAAGTTATATATAGAAAACCCCAAAGAATGCACAATAAAGCTGCTAGAGCTAATTCAGCAAGATGCAAAGTACAAGATAAACACAAAAATCAGTTCTGTTTTTATGCACCAGCAGTGAAAAATCCAAAAAGGAAATTAGGAAAGCTATTCCAGTAACAAATAATATCACCTGAAAGAAGTAAATACTTAGGAATAAATCTAGCCAGGAAGGTAAAAGGCTGGTACACTGAAAATGACCAAAAAAAAAAAAAAAAAAAAAAAATGCTGAAAGAGATTAAAGATAACTGATCCAAATGGAAAGACATCTGGGTTCATAGAGAGGACATGTGTAAGAAGTCAGTCTTCTGCAGTGTCTAATTGGTTACTAATCTCATCTAACCTAGTTTTTTCATTTCAGCTATTGTGTCTATCAAATATAAAAATCCCAGGTGGGATGTGGGCTCTCTCCTCTCGTCATGCTCTTAGGATCTCTGCCTTCCTGGATGTATGTAGGGAACATACTGGCAATTGCTGTTTTAACAGTCTTGTTTGCCCCTTACGTTATCTCTGTCATTTTTAGGTCTATGTCTGTTGATTTTTCTTCCCCACTTATGGCTTATACTTTCCTGCTTCTTTGTATACGTAGTAGTTTTTTTTTCAGCTTTATTGGGATATAATTAACTAATCAAATTGTAAGTGTACAGAGTGCTGATTTTATATACCTATACATTGTGAAAAGATTCCTCTCATCTAATTCATTAACACTCCCACATCTCAAATATTTATCTTCTTTGCAGGGTGGGGAGGGTGGTAAGAACATTTAAGTTCTACCCTCCTAGCAATTTCAATTATTCAATACAGTACTATCAACTGTAGTCCCCATGTTATACGTTAAACCATATTCATTTTGTAGCTGAACGTTTGTATCCTTTTACCAACCTCTTCCTAGTTCCTGCATCCCCTGGCAACCACTTTGCTACTCTCTATTTCTGAGTTTGACTTTTTTTTTTTAAGTTTCCACATATAAGTAATACCATGCATGCAGCATTTGTCTTTGTCTGGCTTATTTCTCTTGATGCAGTGCCCTCAGGTTCTATCCATGTTGTCAAAATAGCAGGATTTTCTTCTTTTTCATGGATGAATATGCAATGAGATATTATAATAGACATTAATCTTTTTCATTCATTCATTGAGGGGCTCTTGGGGCATTTCTGTGCCTTGGTTATTGTGGGTAACGCTGCCGCGAGCACGGGGCGCCGGTCTCTGTCCGACATAGTGAGCTCATTCCCTGGAGGTGTGCATCCAGAAGTGGAATTGCTAAGTCCTATAGTGATTGTGTTTTTAATTTTTCACAGAACCTCCACACAGTGGCTGTACCCATTTACAGCCCCAGCAGCCGTGCACGAGGGCTCCCTCTTCTCCACGTCCTCGTCTTTGTGATGCTACATTAGTTTAGGATACTGCCTTTTCCCACTCTTCCTAATATGAAATAACTTTTATTCCATCTGTTATATGCATCTTCGACTTTAATTTCATCATTGCTATAATCTTTGAGTTAGCCAAAACATCATTTTTACGTCATCGGAGTTGTTTGAGATATAGCACTTTTTGACTTTTTGCTCTCGCTGGGAATTTTACCCAGGCCGCAAGCATTCACATTATAGGAAATTACTAATTAAAATATTGTGATATTCATTAACATAGGTTTGGACTAGATGCATAGATGCATCAATGCATTTTTAGTTTCAGATTTATTTTCCTGATTCTTGGGCATATTAACACTTCAAAGAAAGTTTTTATCTTTCTCATCCACCATCGTGACTACACAGACCGCAGGCATTCCCTCAGGCACATGTGTTTTCAAGGCGATTTAAATGGCAAACCATAGTATCTAGGAAGGATTCCAGGTTTACAGAATCCCTGTAATCAGATTGATGTTTTTTTAAAAAAAAATAGATGTCTTGAGGACTGAATTTCTTTATAATGCTAAACATGTTTTCTTCATTTATTCAGAGGCATAGTAGCAATGATGTTTTCATTTTCCCCTGCTGTATTGTTGAGAAAGAGTCACTCAGTTTACCCCAGCACTGCAGAATCCTGGTGGGGGTCAGGTCTTTAGTGACTTAACTTGTTCTGTCACTTTATTAAATTAGGGGGGAAATAACGTTTGCCACTTTGGATCCCATTATAGAATCTATGAAAAAGTGCTAAGTTCCTTTGTGACTCCCGAATATCCTCAGTTAGAATCAGACTATACCCAGCTGGAATCATTTCCTATAATTCAGAAAATCATTTTTGTTCTGTTCCTAAGGATACAAATTGGGAATAAACTGATAAAACTTGGAAGTAGCTCAACAAAACGTCCCTGCAAAGCATGAGAATCTTAGATTAAGCAGTTGGTAAGGTTAAGATCTTGCCCACAAGGGCTGAAAATGTCCTTTCTGCAGTGAAGATACTCACTGTTCTTTAGTGATTTTTTTTTTCTTTTTGCTTTTTCTTGACATAGAAAAACAGCTGCTGCTCTCGTTGGCAGATGACACTGCTTGGTCCTGAGGAACGTTGGAGAGCTCCCTGCCACTGGGGCTGGTGCGGTGGGGAGGGCAAGAGGCCCAGCTCCAGCCGCTTCTTTATGCCTTGGCTTAAAAGGAATTTCTCCCAGCGCATTCCTATCCCCAAAGAACATCCCTGCTTCCCTTTCCAGCACAGTTCTTTCTCTACCAGCCAGACAGCTGATAGTCAGCAGAACTTGACCGGCCCTGTCATCCAGTTCCTCTCCCACACTAGTTACTCATTTTTACAGCAGAGAAGACTTCATGTGCTAGTGTAGCATTCTTACAGAATATTTGAAACATTACTTTAACCAATGACATTTCCTTAGGGCTTTTCTTTCTCCGTCATTGAGGGCAAGTGTTCATGGAGCCGTGGTGTTCATAGCGTCCCCTGGTCCAGTCCATAGTAAGCTGACCTGAAAAGGTGCTGGACAGTCTTTCCTTTGTAACTTGATTTCTTCCACAGCATTTTCTACTGAATGACGATGTGTGATTTCAAGTCATACTAAAAATAGACCTGAGGAATGGCACGTTCAGGGAACCTCGATTCTGACCCAAGCTGGTCTCTTGGGGCAGTGTTGGGGCAAATCAGTCGAGTTGTCTGTGGGTCAGGTATTCCCTTGTGAAGTAGGGAGAGGGCAAGCAGCATCTGAGCAGGCAGGCTTGAGGCTGCTGGGAAAATTCCACACGAAGGCCAGCCGGCATCTTCGCAGTCCCAGCGCCCATCTGCATGGGCAAGCATAGGCTTCTAGAAGGTCTGGATGGGACTCACCTGGGTTTGCAACTCCTCCCTTTCTATTGACACTTCCCCGCCCGCCCTCTGTGAACTTCGTGGGAACAAGGTACTCCACAGTACATACATTCCCCAGTGGCCCTGGTGGCTGGCAGAGAGGGGCCATTTGATGGTGAAAACGAGAGCGCTCCTTGCCTTTGCGGCTGTGCAGAGGGGAGGGCAGGGGCGCTGGCTCCAGCAGCTGATCAGTGAAGCGTTCATCTGGGAAGGCTACAGCTTCAGTGAGCGAACTCGGGAGGGGGAAGACGGGCAATGGGAGGAGGGAGTAGTTGCTTTCAGAAAAGCAACTAAAAATTCTAAAAAGTTAAATGTCTTAATTTTTATGGTTGTTTAAAATAGATTTTGTTTGCTTTTTTCTTTCTGGAAAAAGTTGCTTAGCCTTTTGAATTTTTAAAAAGATTTTATGTATTTATTTTTAGAAGGGAAGAGAGGGAGAGTAGCGAGAGCGATGTGAGAGAGGGACACCGACCCGGCGCCTCGCGGAGGCACCCTGACTGGGGACTGACCCTGCAGCCCGGGCACATGCCCTGACGGAATCAACCAATGACCTGCTTCGCAGCATGACACCCAACCAACAGAGCCATGTGGTCAGGGCAGCCACTTCAGTTTTGATATCTACTAATATTACTGTTAGTCTGTCCGGAGGACCAGGGAGGCTCCACCCATTGGCCACGACGGCGGTAGCAGAGGTTCTTACACTGAGCACACGAAGGTCTAGAAAGATGATTGGATAGAGGGAAAAGCCCTGCTCTCCCCTTCCTGCACTGCATTGAATCGGGACCATAGAAGTCAAAATGGCACAGGGGGAGGTGCTAGACCAAAAAGGCCTGTCAGTCTTGCCTGGGGAAAGAAGAGATTGGTTGGGAGGTGGACTCACCTGAAGCAAGTGAAAGTTTGGGAAGTTGATTGGTCATTTTGAGAAAGCATGTGGCCCGTCCCACATTCAGGCTAATATAATACCAGGGGAACACAGAGGTAGCTTCCTCTGGCCCATGGCTCATGGGCTTGTTCTCTCCTTGGGTGCCTGTGGCCTATGGTCTCCAGGAAGAAGTGTCTCTTGCTCCCTTGCACCTGGTGATGCATATGCTGGTGCATTTGCATGCTCTTTCCCAGGAGCACACAGCCTTGCAGCCCCAGCAGCCACATGGCCCGTGGTCACTGGGCCTGCACATACCTGCTCCAGGAGGGAGCCTGAAACAGACAGCAGCGGCAACAAGCTAAGCTACCTGGGTGACCACTTAGCAGCCGCCTACGGGCTTCGGAAGACTGTACTTTAAAACGGAGCAGGGACTCTGGGCCCTGCCTTTTGTCTTGGTTTTGTAGAGGAGATGAGCTTTGAGATGGGGGTCTGCTGTTCTCCCAGATGGTGCAGCCCCTGAGTAAAACTTCTTTCCTTTTACACCAGCACCTGCCTCAAGAATTTGCTTTTTGTGGTGGCAGGCAGCCGAACCTCTGCTTTTTTGTTTGGTAACACTAAAAGTATTAAACATTTCTCTGTTTTAAAAAGGTTTATTTTATTCTCATTTGAGAGAGAGGGGAAGGGAGAGAGAAACATCGATGTGAGAAACACCGATCAGTTGCCTCCCACAGACGCTCTGACTGGGGATCAAACCTGCAACCCAGGCATGTGTGCTGACTGGGAATCGAACCAGCAACCTTTTGGTTATGGGACGACACTCCAACCATTTGAGCCACACTGGCCAGGCCTCAAACATTTCTGAGTACAGTGAAGTACTTACCCTAACATCATCCAAAAATAAATAACTAGGAACATAATGTCCCCAAATCTGTCCCCTTGAATAGCTCTACACCACACAGGCTCTCTGGATTTAAGCAGGGTGTGGTCCTTTGGTCTCCTAATCATAGAAAATGTCACGTTTCTTTGCATTTTTTTATTTTTTAAAAAATGTACTCTGCTGCCATTGAGTCAATACTATTTTTTTAATAGTATACTTGGTGTGGATGGAGATTAAACATGAGACCACATCTGTGCTTTACATAAAGGAGCCTAAAGATTTTGAAGTGACACTGGAGGTCACTGTCACGTTCCTCCCCGTTTCTCCTGCTGATCTCTGTATTGTCTGCCAGGTGCCAGCCCAGCCTGTCCCTACCCTTGGGGTAAGGACATCGAGGGTGGGACCCCTCCCACAGTGCACCCTAATAGCCTAGGCACTTGTCTGCGTTCTCACTCACTCTGGTCTCTGTAAAGTAGCAGGGTGCCTGACGCTCTGCAAGCGTTTGGTAAGTTCTGTAAAGACAGAGCGAGCTCTTACATGTACAGGTGCCTGCTGTAGGTCAGCCACCATCTCACCGTCTCCTGTAATCCTCACAACGACCCTAGGACACAGACACTGTGCTTCTTCCCATTTTCCAGATAAGGAAGCTGGTGCTTAAAAGGTTCACATCTCGTCCAAGAGACACGGCTCTCAGCAGAGCCAGGATGCAGATTAGGCCCATCTTCAGCAGAGTCTGCCTCTTCCCCTCCACGGTGAATTAGTGAAGTCCCATTGTTCTATTAGGTCGGGGTGAGGGGAGGGGTGAGGCGGGGCAGGGAAGCAGCCATCCTGGGATGAAGCTGACCGTACAGATTGTGGAGCAGGGAGACCACAAAAACCAGGGTCTTGAGGTGGGCCTGCCCCCCTGGAAGCCTGCCTCCTCAGGACTTTCAAGTTACGTAACAGGTAAGTATTTTGACTCTTTAAGCCATGTTGAGTTGATTTTTTGCTACTTGAAGTGGAAAGTACTCTTACTGATACACGGAGCAAGCTGGGCGTGGGGTCCTTCACCCACATTGCTTCTGCTCACTAATTGTTTACAGATGTGCCATACAAGAAGGATTCTTTAGTGAGACTTTGTTGACATTTGTCATATACCAGTTGGAAATCTAACTATGTCAACAGATGATTAAAGATGTGTTCATATACTTTTGTTTTCATGAATACGAGTATTAAAAAATATTTCCACTTCTGTGTTTATGTCACGCCACTCTGAGTTTATGAAACTGCCTGGCTCTGCGTTGAGGAAGAAGTAACACTGATTTCCTGGTGATGCACTGCAAGCGTACTCCCTGTTCTCAAAGCCCTTGCACACTCACTTCCAAGCTAATTTATGTCTTTGAGAGCTGCACAAATCCAGCCTTGTGCAAAGAGAGCCCCCACATTCAGATAGCAGTGATGGGTACAGAAATGGTCTGTTTGTCCACGCCGAAGTCTCTTCTGCATCCTTGATTATGTCTGAATGATGGTCTTATCCTGAAACAGAAGCCACTTTCTCAGTCCGCCAGGAAGCACTCGATGTGTCTATCGGCCCCAGGGACGGGAGGAAGCAGCCGTCTAAAGGGTAACCGCACGGCCAGGTGAGCTGCCGCGGAGCTGTGGCCTGGGCAAAAATGCGAACAGGGTTTGATATCGGGCAAACCTATTTACTGAGGAATGTGCTGGGCCATGTCCGGGAGTACAGATGGGTGGGCAAGAAAGGATTCCTATCACTCCCAAATGGGGACACGACATAGCTGCAGTTGTCCTGGGAGGAGGACAGTCATAAGGGGACAGTGCCCATGAAGCACGTGATTTGGAGAGGAGAGACCAGGGTGAATGCAGACCTTCACACAACCCTGACGCTTGAGGTGGAGAGCCTGGGGCTTCCATGACTTGCTTGGTGGACAAGTACAGCCAGCAAACGGTGACAGCACCGTGTGTTCCGGGAGAACAGACACCTGATGGAGTCGTGACTAGCAGAGATGACCCTGGCCCAGGGAGTCTTGATGGGCCTGCCCTACCGCGTGGGTTTAGGAGGGCCCTGAAGGTCAGCTGGTACGCTCACAGGCACGTCCAGGCACAGCTGTGGTATTAGAGTCTTAGGGACTGAGCTTAAAGCCACATTCGCTCGTTCACCGAGACCTGCTCTGTGCCAGCCACGGCATTCGTCTCCCAGGATCAGTAAGGATAAGTGTGTTTGTTGGGTGGCTGGGGGAAGGCGGCCTGTGCTACAAGTCTAGTGATATTTTAAGTATCCTAAACTAGCTTCCTTCTTTTGTATTCTCAGTCTAATTTATTAGATTTTCTCCAGCTTGAGACTTCTGTACCTGCACATAAGTAATTCACAATAATTTTCCCAAGAATGAGGAAGGTTGGAGTCATGGTATGACATATTGACTTGATTTACAGTGTGAATATCTTTTTTTAATTTAATTTTTTTTATTGTTGTTCAGTTAATGTTGTCCCGATCCCCCCCATTCCTCTCCCCTGCCCCACCCACCCTCTCCCCCTGCCCACTCCCACAGCCAGTCCCCACCCCGTTGTCCATGCCCATGAGTCCTCTGTTCCTGTTCCTCGCCCCTTCCCCTGCTTTCTCCCATTCACACCCTCCCCCTTCCCCTCTGGGCACTGTCAGCTTCTTCATTTCAATGTCTCTGGTTGTATTTTGCTTGCTTGTTTGTTTTGTTGATTGAGTTCCACTTAAAGGTGAGATCATATGGTATTTGTCCCTCACCACCTGGCTTACTTCACTTAGCATAATGCTCTCCAGTTCCATCCATGCTGTTGCAAAGGGTATAAGCTCCTTCTTTCTTTCTGCTGCATAGTGTTCCATTGTGTAAATGTACCAGTTTTTGATCCACTCACTTACTGATGGGCACTTGGGTTGCTTCCAGCACTTGGCTATTGCAAATTGTGCTGCTGTGAACACTGGGGTGCATAGGTTCTTTTGAATACGTTTCAGGATTCGTAGGGTATAATCTCAGCAGTGGAATTGCTGGATCAAAAGGCAGTTCGCCCATTTTTATAAACTAGCTTCTTATTCAAAGTAATGTTTTTATAATTTCTTTCCCAAAATTAGAATTTTTATAATTCAAAGTCATTCCATGTGTAAATGCTGGGGATTCAAGTATTAGGGCCTTGCGGGGGCCTGGGCAGCCTTAGAGCAGCTCAGTTCAGCTTCCAAGATGCCTGAAAAGGCGTTCCACAGGCATGGGACTGGATCCCCCGAGTCCCTGAAGAGTGATGGGGCCACAGACCGCACCTTGGTGTCCTTCAGCTCTAACTAGCCCTCCTGGTTGGTTCTGTGTAAAACTCTCCTCCTCATGTGACATGTCCGGCAAAGTCCAGTTGAGGCCACAGGGTCCACCCACAACTCTATGGATGAAAGAGAGTAGGGACTTCCTGGAAAAATTCAACCTTCCTTGTGACAGTCATTAAGAAAGGGGCGGTGCCCAAACCAGGACAAAGACAGTGGGTGCTGCTGGCAAGGTCGGGCCTGTGAACCTGAGCCCACAGGACCACCGCACATCCTGCTCCGGGACCCTCGCTTCAGACCCTTCCACACCACCCCGCCCGAGGTTACACATTCAGGCCCAGAGAAAAAGGGCAGAAGTGCAGGGCGCTCATCACACAACCTTAAAATCATGTCCTATTTGCAGACCATGTGCCTTTGGTGCTCTAGGAATGAGCATGTTTTTTAAATGCAGTAATTATTTTGTGACAGGCACAATTATACTGTTTTTGTATCTGTAAAGGTGTGATAAATTTGTTAATTTGCTACACTGTGATCGTTTGAAACACGGCAATATTTTTGTAACCGCTGTACATTTTTCCTCATTTTCAAGTATATGGGGTGATTAAAAAAAAAAAAAAAGGAGTTAGCCCTGACCTTTTTCAGCATCAGAGAGGTCCTGCCTGGCCTGGACGTCTGGGCTGCCCAGGTGGAGGGGCCTGGCTTCTCCAAGCGTGGTCCCTGGGTCAGCACATCTGAATGGTCTGAACTGGTCTGAAAAGCAGGATCTACCTCCCCACAAGATCGCCAGATGATTTCTAAGCGCACTCTGAGTCTGGGAAGCACAGCTCTAGGGAGCAGAAGAGGAGCCACCCAAGGATGAGGCGTGACTACTGCCCTCTGCTCTCTGCCCCCAGCGACCTTGGAGCAAGAGCCAGAGTCAGTACGGCTGTGCTGCATGCCCCACCCCTCTGCGGCAGCAGGCCCAGCTTCCCCAGAGGAAGGCGGAGGTCAAGGAGCACGAGGCTCCCACATCCAGCCACTCATCGTCTTATTTCCAAAAAGAAAAAAAGTGCTCACTTATCACCATCGCGTTTAAAATTTGTCACTAAAAAACGTTAAGGAAATTTATTTTTTGGTCTGTTCTGTAAGTTCATTTCACAGAGACAGGAAGTAGAAGGCTAGTGGTGGAGGGTGGGGAAAGGGGGTGGGGGAGACCGAGCTGTTGTTGATGGGGCGGACATTCAGTCTGCAGGGGGAAGCAGCCCTGGAGCTGGTGGTGGTGACGGCTGCATGGCAACGTGCAACACTGCTGAACCGCGCACTTGGTAACGGTTAAGATGGCAAACTTTGTGACGTGTATTTTACCAAATAAAAAGGAACATTAAGGAGATACAATCAATGGGGCCCTCTGGCTTGGACACAGGGGTGGGGGTCAGGACAGAGAGGGCGGCTGCTACTCAGCCCAGCTCCGGGGCCCGGTCCACACCTCGGTCCATCCCGAGTCCAGCCCGACCCTTACCTTCTCCCTAAGGCGGACTGCCAGTGCCCAGACAGAGGCTCTGCCTGCTCACAGACTCAGCACTGGCATAAGTGCTGTGTCCCCAGGAAACTGGTAAGTGACCCTGGACCAGTGATGGAAGAGTAACACCATGACCCCGCGCAGTCTGATGCCCTCTGCCTTCTGAGACTGAGTAGGTGCAGCCTCCTTCAAGAACATGTCACGCCCTGACCAGTGTGGCTCAGTGGGTTCGGTATCATCCAGTAAAGTGAAAGGTCGCCAGTTCGATTCCCGGGCAAGGCACATGTATGGGCTGCAGGTTTAGTCCCTGGTCAGGTGGCGCGTGCAAAAGGTAAGAGGCAACTGAACAGTGTTTTTCGCTCACATTGATGTTTTTATCCATGTCTTTCTCCCTCCCCTCTCTCTCTAAAAACAAACAAATGAAATCTTCCAAAAGAAAATGGGTCAGCCCAACAAGGAGGCTGGGGGCAGCCCTAGGCCCTTGGGGCCGGCCTTCAGACCAGATGAAGCTGAGCCTGCTGCTCCCGAATGGCGAATGACGGGGGCCTGTCTGTGGGTGATGGAGGGCGGGAAGAGGGGGTTGGGGGCGGGTTGAAGGGCAGGGGCTACCAGGCCACTTGTGAGGTGGGATCAAGGACCAACATGGCCCTTCCTTCGGGGACAAGGCCATGAGGCAAAGCCAAACTGAGGGCCCCTCCACACCTCTGACGTGCACTGCCAGCTGCCAGGGTCACGGAGGGCAGGTCCGGGACCGGTGGGTCTGATTCAAGCCAGAGGAGGCCTCGCGGCAGGCTCCTGGGCGCCTGCAGGCTCCTGGGCGCCTGCATCGTCAGGGCCGTAAGTAGGAGCTCACCAAGCCCAAGGGGAGGGCTCCAGGTGTCCCATTTCCTTCCTTTGTGCTCAGTGTCTCTCATTCCACACACCCCTCCAAGGCCATTCAACAAAAGCCACCCGAAATGGGAGCCAGAGGAAAGGGGAGACCTGCAGTCACAGAGGGACAGGGAGGTGGTTTACCGAGGCCTGGGAGGCAGGGCTGGGGCGGGGAAGCACCGGAAAGCAGGGGTCAGGGACCGAGGTTGTTGAGCCCTGGCCCCCATTAATGGTAACTAGTACTGCCTTCCGGGTTTCTGAGGGGAGCAAACAAACGAATGTGTGGCAAATGCTCTGTAGATGATGCTGTGATGCTTTTTGAACATGAAGTGGGGAAAGAGGCAGGGCACCCTTAGGCTAAGAATTTGGAGACTCTGCTGCTCAGGTCTCCAGGTAGTCTCCTCTGAAGGCTCGCTCGGTTATGGAGACAACCCCTTCATGTCACCCTTAGGGTCAGGGGGCAGGATCCCATTCCAAAAACGAAAGAAGAAAACAGGCACGTTTGTCCTTGTGTCCCAGGCTCCCAGCCCTCATTGATCTGAGCTCTCAGCCTTCTCCCTCCCAGTATTTCCTGTGAGGGATGGGCCATCATTAAACCACTTATTTGACTGGTTTTCTGAGAAAATAAGAGATGGAAGTTTTCTTGAATGTTACCCACTTACAGCAGCCGTCGTGGTTCAAAGGGAGCCCGACAGGCTGGGGGACTGCTTCCAGGCCAGGCAGGGCGGCCGCCCTGAGTCCTGCTGAACCAGGGATTGCCCATCCCTGGGACACCAGACTCGCTTGGGGACCTGTCCTCCCACAGAGTCCCTTTGCCAAGTGTGCGGACCCTTCAGTGCTTTTTCTTCACCTTAAAAACTCCTGGTCAAGTTTTAAGATACTTCCAGGGACTTCTATTCCTGGACGTGAGAGACATGCCCAGCCCTGGCTTCCAGGCCAGCAGGCTGTGAGCTGCACACCACTGCGCTGGGTTGTGCGCCTGCCTGTCTCCTCCAGACCGTGGGCCGCCCCTGGGGAGTCAGATCTTGGGGTGGAGGTCAAGCTTGGTGTTGAAAGGGTATCATTTCTTGCTTCCAGGACATGAAAACCGTGTGGCCCTCAGTAGGCATTCTCAAGGGCAGGAGCCAAGGACATGGTGGTGGCTGTTGACGGCTGGGGCAGTCCAGGGCCACAGGAGCTCCCAGAGCAGCAGGGGGGAGGAGCCTGAGTGCTCGGGAGAGGACAGAGGTGGGTGTTTCCCTTTAAGAGCTGGTATCTTAGGGAGGGAGCTGCCTTTGGGAAAATGCCTGCTAAGGCCCTTGGATGGAGGGAGGCAGAGGAGCCAGCAATGGCTTAGGCCACAAAGCAGATGGCAGAGTCTCAAGAAGACTTATTTCAAGGGGGTGGAATGAAGGGTGAGGAGAGAGAGGAGGGAGAGGCAGGCCAGCAGGCCAGCTATTAGGAGACTGAGTAAGGAGCAACTAGAGGGGCCCCTGTGACTGGGAGGGCAGAGCCAGTTAAGAACTAAGATATTTACAGTTGTAACTACATTGATGTAATCTAACCCTCTGGGTTTCCCTGACCCCAAGCATCGTGTGCGTGTGCATGCGTGTGTCTGTGTGTGTATGTGTGTGTGTAGGAAGGCAAGAGCAGAGTTTTACTTCTGGGCCTGGAAGCAGGGTCTCAGAGGTAGAGGCCCACGGGTACATGGGCTCCCTCTGCTCCCCAAATTTCCAAAAAATGTTCTAAAGCAATGACCCCAGGAGCACTTTCTAATCGCCCAGGAAGCAAGTTGTAAAGCCTACTGCCAGGCACCCCTTGCCTCCTCGGACCCTGGCCTCGCCCATGTGACGGTGGCTGCAGGCCTTGGTGCATTTTAAAAATGTGCAGAAGGGGTGAGGACCGCTGGTCCACGGGAGCAAGTCAGGAAGCAAGGGAGAACATCCACTGAGGCCCCCGCATGGGACTGGAAAGCAGGGACACTCAGCCTAGGCGTCAGGGAGGCAGCGAGCTGGACCTTCTGGGAGCACGTAGGGACGAGCAGTCGGGGGCACTCCCGAATACTGATAACTGCCAATATGTCCGAGCACTAGCCCTTTGCCCGGCACTGCTCCTCGGCCCCAAGTGCTGACTCGTTGAGGCTTCACAGCATCTTGTAAAGCAGCTGCCTGCCCGCCTGGCTGAACAGATCCTGCCATCTGAGGCTGCCACTGCACTGGGCTTGGTATCAGCTTTTCTGTGGCCTTAAAAGGTTGTAATGCTCAAGTCTGTATTTTAGCTTGTGGAAATGAGAAAAAATCTTGGTTGCCTGATTTAATAAATCTAGTGAGTTCACTCCAAATTATGTATGCACGGGCTGTAGACATTCCAGTGAGGAAGCTACATCGGGGGACCAGCAAACCTAGGAACTGCCGAGGACTCCAGGGGAGAGAAAGGAATGGTTGGAATCCAATTCCTTGTCCCCACCCCAAAGATTTGGATTCTAGGCTGCACTTAGAAATCTAGATTTGAAACTCTGTGGTAATTCTAACAGCCCTTGGGACCCCCTGGCCCAAATGGCCCATTAAGTGGAAGCAAGGCTCTTAGTTGGCTTTACTTCCCTGTGGAAAAGCAGGCGCTGAATTCCAGCCCTGGCTCTGCCCAAACCGTGGGGAGCGTTGACACAGTCCCTAGCATCCCAGCATTTTTTGTTTGTGAAATTACAAAATTGTACAGAGTAACCTCCAGCCCTTTCTTTTTATGAATTTATCTGAATCTATGAGAATGAAATTCCTTATTATTTAGTGAGGATAAAGATATTTCTAAAGGAATGGAGATAATTCCCCAGAGGGGAGTTGTCCTGGTTTTAGCATCTCTTCCAGATTCTGCTAAGGAATTTGGGGAGACATACACAGCTCTCTCGTCTTCCTCCCCTTCCCACTGGAGGGACCTGTGTGACAGCAACCACTGGCCCACGGCCTTTCCCTCTTTGCCCAGCTCCCAGAAATCTCTGCTGTGATTCTCCTGCCTGTCCTTTCCCTGGACACCCCAGAATCACAGTTTTGAAACCTGGCTGGATCACACAGACGCATTTATAACATATGGACACTTGAGCCCCATCCAGACAATTCAATGGAAATCTTGGAGGAGGCTCAGGCACCTGCACTTGTCACGCCCCCTGGATGACTGTGAGGCGCAAGAAGGTTGGAGCCAGCTCCCTGGAGCTGCTCTGCAAACAGGAGTGACTGGGTCTCTAGGTACCTCTTTGCCCAAGCAAAGGGAACAGAAGCGTAGGGTCGAATTTGCTGTGTTGCCGGGTCTTCCCTGCCGAGGCGCCTATGTGCCAGCAGTTTCGATTCCCCAGAGCAGCAAGCACAAGACCAAGCAGAAGTGAAATGAAAAAGCCAGGCCCACTGGGGCCACCACACACCCACTGGTTGACCTGAATTGCGTTTCCTGAGATTCAGTCTTGTTGTAAAGTGAGGCCAGCATTGCCCTCTGACCTTACCGTGTTGTTAGGTGGATCAAATGGGATCATATGTGAACTATAAAGTACTATACAAATTGAATACTTTAAGCACTTTGCATGTAAGAGCTCACATTTTCAACAGAAATTATGTCAATTTGTCCCCAGATTAGCATATGGTTTCAGTGCAATACCAGCCCCAGTCAAAATCCTTGCCAGCTTTTTGTAGAGATCAACAAGCTGATTCTCCAATTTGCATGGAAATGCAAAGAACCTTGAATAGTCAAAACAGTTCTGAAAAAGACATATAAACTTGGAGGATAGCCCTGGCAGGCTAGCTGAGTTGGTTAGAGAGTTGTCCCTATAACCAAGGCTCTGGGTTCGCTCCCTGGTCAGGGCACAAACAAGGATCAACAATGAATGCATAAATAAATGGAACAACTATTCAATGTGTGTGTGTCTCTCTCTCACTCATTCTCTTTTCCCCCCTTTCTTCTTTTCTAAAATCAATAAATACAAATTTAAAAATAGACTTGGAGGACTCCTATCCCCTGGTTATGAAGCAACAGTCATCAGGATAGCGTAGTCTCGGCGTAAACATAGGCGAGCAGCTCAGTAAAACAGAGCCAACCCCCAGGTAGATAGACCCCCAGACTCACGGCCATTTGATGTTTAACAAAGTGCCAAGGCCGTTCAGTGGAGAAGAGACCGCCTTTCAACAGGCGGCACTGGAACTACTTGGTAGCCATAGTTGATGCAGATACAGGTATATGTGTATGTATATACAAGTTTACCTCATGCCATTTACAAAAATTAACTTGAAATGAAATATACATGTAAATAAAAGAGTTGAAACTAGAAAAAAAACTACAAGAAGAAAACACAGGAAAAAATCTTAGTGATCTTAGGCTAGTCAATGATTTATTAGATAAGACACAAAAAGCAAAACATTGATAAATTATATTTCATTAAAATTTAAAACTTCTGCTCTTCCAAACATAGTGCTGAAAAACTTAGAAAGTAGCCCTGGTTGGTGTGGCTTAGTGAGTTGAGTGCTGGCCTGCAGACCAAATGGTTACTGGTTCGAGTCCCAGTCAGGGCACATGCCTGGGTTGTGGGCCAGGTCCCCAGCTGGGGCACATGAGAAGCAACCACACATTGATGTTTATCTCTCTCTTTCTCCCTCCCTTCCCCTCTCTCTAAAAAGAAAAAAAAAAAAAAGAATGCTAACAAACAAATTAGAAAGTAAGCTGTAGACTGGGAGGAAGTATTTCCAAAACATACGTATGACAGAGGACTTATGTCCACAATACATGAATAATGCATGCAACTAAATAAAAAAACAACTTTTTAAAAAATTGGGCAAAAGATTTAAAATACCTTTACCAGTGAACATATGTATATGGCAAGTGAATGTATGAGAAGACGCCAGCATCGTTCATCAGCGAGGCGCCGCCACACTCCCACTGGACCAGGGAAGGTTACCAGGACTGTTGCAAGGATTTAGAATGGCTGGAACTCCTGTGTACTGATGGTCAGAATGAAGAATGTTATGGTCACTTGGGAAAATGGGTTGGCAGTTACACATACTAGATGAATGATTGGCAGTCATCAATCATCTAGAAATCCCACTCTTACCATATGTCCACACAGCTTGCACTCCAAAGTTCTTATTAGCTTTATTCATAACAGCCCCAAACTGGAAATACTGTAAATGCTCATCAAGCTGTGAGTGGATAAATAAATTGTACTATAGTTCTAGAATGGAATAGCACATGAGAAGAAAAGGATTGAATTAGAGACAAGTAAAAGCATGGCTAAGTCACTAAAATAGTGTACAACGGGGGACCCCCAAAACAGAAGTATCTTCTGGAGGCAGGCCCTTTAGAGTACAGGCTTCCACTGCTGGGTGAATGTTCCAGGAACCCATCTGTGTCAGTGCACCAGCTGGCATTGTTGTGAGAGGCTGCGTTCGGCTTCAGTGAATTTTTTTTTTGGAGACTTTCAACACATTTGCCCAGTTCATGATGGGGGATTTACAAGCGCACCTGCCCACACCATACTGAGTGTTCAGTTTTTCACCAAAAGTGGCATGACCCCCATGCCCTACCCTTCCTATTCACCCAATCTCACCCCAAGTTACTTTTTTTGTTTGTTTGTTTCTCTGAAAAAAGTCCTCAAAGGGAAACATTTTGCTAATGTGGAAGAGGTGAAAGAAAAAATGGCAGAAGCACTAACAGGAATCAAAAACAAGTTCAAAAACTGTTTGAGCAGTGGAAAAAAGCCTCAATAGGTGCCTTGCATCAAATGGAGAGTACTTTAAAGGTGATTGAAGTTTAAACATGTAAGAATAAACACACAATTTTTTATAAATAAATTCTGGGGTTTTCTGCCCCCCCCACCTCCTTGTAATGCTAAGTGAAAGAAGCCAGACGCAAAGGTTATATACTTACATGATTTCACTTACATGAAGTTCTACGAAAGGCAAATCTATAGTGAGAGAAAGCGAATCCGAGTTGCCGAGGGCCTAGGGCTGGGAGGAGAGGACTGGCTACAGAGGTGCCTGAGGGAAGTTTTTTTGTTTTTGTTTTTGTTTTGTTCAATTACAGTTATTTGCATCCTCTCCCCTCCCCTATGAGGGAAGTTTTGGAGAGAGAGAAATATTCTATGTCATGATTGTGGCAATGGTACTCAACTTGGTACTCAACATTTGTCAAAACTCACTGAGTTACTCAATTAAAAATGGTGAGTTTCATTGTATGTAAATTATATTTCAAGAAAGCTGACAAAGAAAAGAAAATCACTGGTGTCTCCTAGCAGCCAGGCGCTGTGCTGGCTGTGTCAGGGCCGACATGCTCACAAGTAAAACAAATGAAGTGCAGCAATTCACTGAAAGTGCCATGATAGACACCTGTGTGCAGAACAGAGACGTGTTGACCTCACTAAGGAGAGAGAGCAGACTAGATGGTATTTGAACCAAGTTTTGAAAGATAGGTAGCTATTTGCCAAGTACTAAAGGAGAGAAAAGCAATTCTAGGCAGCAAGAACAGAACAAAACCTCACAAGCTGGAAATAGCTGGACATGTTCCAGGAAATGCATGTGGTTGGCTGAAACATGAGGTTCCAGCAGAAGCCTGTCTGGAGAAGAAAATGTGGATGGATGGTAGCTGAGCCTGCAGGGTCTCGTACAACATACTAAGGCACTCGGGTTTTATCCTGTAAACAAAGATAAACTACTGAACAGTTTTAAGCAATACACATATTCAGTCTTGTGTTTTGTAAATACTACTCTGGAAGCGGAGAGGAAGACAGATTGAAGGGTGGTAGTAGCTGGATTGAAGGCTGAGAAACCAATGAAAAGACTTATAGTTGTTCAAATAAGGTAAGAAATGAGCTTTGCCCGTGGAGTGGGGCGATGCAGAGGGAAGAGCTATGGCAGGAATTGAGGGAGTAAACTGAACGGAAGGTGTCTGGGGTGCTGCATAAGAGAATGACAGAGAATCAAAGATGACTCTTGGATTCTGGCTTGGGTGACTGGGTGGCCCGTGGTGACATTTGTCAACATTGCAAATGCAAAGAAGAACAAGCTTGGGAGGGAAAGGTGAGTTAGTTTAGGGCATGCTGAGTTTTATATTCTTCATTTTAGTGGAGTGTCTAAAGGCAATTGAATATCCGAGAGTAAAACTTCAAAAGAGAGTTCTGGACTAGATGTGTGGTTCAAAGTCACCTACACAGACAAGGCAGATGAAACCAAAGAATGGATGAGGGTGACCACACGGAGCGACAAGGAGGGCATGCGGTTATGAAAGGGCTGAGCGGAGAACAAGAGGCCTCACCAGAGGCTGAGCGGTAGTGACCAAAGAGGCAGAGATGAACCAGGAGAGCAGAGTGTGAAGAGATGAAGGAACAGGCAGTTTTTAGAGGAAGACATGGTCAACACCGCCATGCGCACACACGGCCAAGCACAACGAAGGCAAGGAGCGCCCTGGAACAGCCAAATGGGGGATTGCTGTGGTGGCAGAGCCTGAGGGCCAAGCAGCGCACAAAGGGAAGAAAGTGGAGACAGTGAGAAGGTGGTTTGGCAGTGAAATGGAAGAGAAAGTTAGTGAGTAGGGAGAGAAAAAGGGTGTTCACAGTGTTGAAGAGATTTGACAAGTTTTACAGGCTACTGAGGAAAAGCCAGTGGAGAAGTTGAAAATATGAAAGAGTAGCCCAGTGAAGAAAGGTCTCAATCATGAAGGACACGGAAAGGGCAGAAATAGAACGACCACGTCTTTTTTTTTTTTTTAAGATTTTAATTATTTATTTATTTTTAGAAAGAGGGGAAGGGAGGGAGGAAGAGAGGGAGAGAAACATCAATGTGTGGTTGCCTCTCGTGCGCCCCCTACTGGGGACCTGGCTGTAACCCAGGCATGTGCCCTGATTGGGAATCGAATTAGCGACCCTTTGATTCACAGGCCCATGCTCAATCCACTGAGCCACACCAGCCAGGGCAGAAGAACACATCTTTTCCTCTGGGAATGCAGGGAGAAAGTAGAGGGTAAGTACAGATGCAGATAATTTAGAAGGCTTGTGAGCAGGAAGTTGAGAGGGAATGCATGACTACAGACTCATCTCTTGATGGATTTGAGGAAAATGTGGAAGCTGGAATGGCTGTCACAGGGTTTTGAGAGGGAGCTGACCTGTGAATTGACAAAGGCGCCGAAGGTTGAACTCCATACCTGTGTTGTGTCATCTGTCCATAGCAGTTTTGATTTTTCTATATCACCATTGAACTGACTACCTGTGGCAACCAGAAAAACAGATTGTTGGGTTCATCCAAGATTTAGACGTAATGAGGAGGGGTGGTAGAAAGGCATGTGATGGGGACACTTAGAGATTAATTAATTTATTTATTTATATCCTCACCCAAGGACATAAAAGGACATTGCTTTTAGAGAGAGAGGATGGGACGGGTGTAGAGAGAGGGGAAGGGAGGGAGAAAGAGAGGAAGAGAAACATTGATGTGAGAGAAACATCAATTGGTTGTGCCTTTCCTACATGCCCCAACTGGGGACCAAACCCGCAACCTAAGCATGTGCCCTGACCAGAAATCAAACCCATGAACTTTTGGTTTGCTAGACGATGCTCCAACCAACTGAGCCACACCAGCCAGGGCACTTAGAGATTTATTAACAGAGGGAAGGAAGTGATGAACTCCAGGAATGAGGCTGGATGGCGAAAAAGTAGGACCATCAAAGTAGAATTGACGGGAGAAATACAGAGAGACCAGAGTTTAAGGGGTCTTGGTGGGAAGGCAAATGGGTAAATTTATAGAACAGGATGATAGTAGGTTCTGGTCAAGAGTAGGGTACTCAAGTATAAGGTTCAGAGGGGAGACAGCTCTGGGTGATGCCAAGGTCCAAACTATGGTCATGGGAGGGGGAGCCTGAAGTGAAGGAGTGGGAAGGTCGCTGTGCCCAGACCGTTTTGTTGCATGATGATGTGGGTGCAGAGGAATATCATGGTCAAGGTGTCAACGGCCTCCATGGATGGGGCAAGGGAGGATAAGAGGGTCAGAAGGTGTTGGCTAAGTATATGGTGAGTGTGGCCTGGACCTCAGAGGGGAGGTCTGCACACAAGAGTGGAGGAGTGATGGTCTGGAAGCAGCAATAAGGAGCAAGGGCGCTGCTGCCACCTGAGGCTCTGAGGCATTGAAAATGGGGTCTTGCTTCAGAGAGAGGCTGGGGGTGTTGGGGGCTTGGACAGGGTTCTGTAAGGCAAAGAGGTAGGAGAGGTGGAAGATAATAATATGGCTGATCCAGATGATGGCAGGGCACGGGGCAGGAGGGAGGGGAGCAGCGGGGAAACCGGGGAAAGGAAGGCACAGTGTGATGGGGGCAGCCAGGACACCAGGAGGTCCGCATCATGGCCGGTGACTGAGGATGGCAGGACGAGGCACAGGCCAGGTTTGTTGGCCTCAGCGTCCTGGGCAACCAAATGTAGAGACCTTCAGGGGTCCCAGATCCAAACTGAGTGTGATGAGGAGCTTTGCTGATGCCCTGCAGAGGAAAGAACAGGAGACTCCACAGGGATCGTGCCTGGAAAAACATTTCTGCCCAGGAAATGGCAGAGCTTCTAGGATGCTGACAACTTGCTCGAAATAGCATTTTACCTGTAGATTCTTAAAGGGCAAAGACTATGCCTAAAGGTTCCTCAGTACGTACTTGTTTAACCTGAAATGAAGAGCTGAGCTCATCTGTTACTTGTGGAATGTAGAACTTCAGCGCTGTGAGGTCCCACGGGAGAGAGTGAAATGCGTTTCCGTCACCTGCCTGCTCTGGTCCCCAGGCCCTGCTCCAGCTCGTGCCCCGCTGCACGGGGTGCCCTCGGTAGCTCTGACGGAGGGACTGTCTCAGGCTTGTCTGGCTCTCGCAGGGTTCCCCGCACACGTGCTTCTCTCTTCTTGGAAGCAATCTTCCCACTTGTCTGGCTCACTCTTCCTCATGCTTCAAGCCTCAGGGCAAAGCCAAACTTTCCTTCTGTGTTAGGCTCTGTCTGGCTCTCCCAGGCAGACTTAGGGGCTCCTTCTGCTACATTCCTGTATTCTCTTGTACTTCCCATAAAGCACTGGTATCACCCCAGTAGAATTTCTTGCTGAGATACTGTGATTTATAAAAAATACATATTTGGTCATTCAGATGACCAGAATATATTCTGATATGTGCCTGCTCTTGGTCCATGATTCCTGGCTCTCAGCTCCCAAGACCCTTGGAATTTCCAGGGTGATAACAACTATGGGATCATCTTTTGTTATAATATTTAGTTGTTCTCCAGTTCCTGGAGTTGCTTCAGAACCATAAAGGTAAAATTAATTAATTGCTGTAGCATATTCATCAAACCCAAGGAGGGGGTTATGGGAATCTGTGATTTATAGCCCACTGGTCTGGAGCACAGGTAACAACCTGGGCTTGCAATTGGCACCTGAACTGGGGGGATTCTTCTCGGGTGGAGTCCTTTACCTGTGGAATCTAACTCCAGGTAGATAGTGTCAGAATTGAGTGGAATTCTGGATGTCCCACTGGTGTCAGAGGGTGGCTTGGAGGTGTGGGAGCCTCCGCATCAACATATGGGAATCGGGTCCAGAACCCCATTGCTTGCCTGTCGCTTAACTTGACCGTAAACTCTTTGAGGGTAAGGACCGTCTTTTCCTGTTGTCTTCCCAGCTTCTAGAACAGTGACTGGAACATTACAGGTTCTCAAACCCTTGTTGAATGAAAGAGTGAATGAATGAACAAACGAGCAAGAGAATGAAAAGCAGAGAGAGGGACTTGGGGTCTCTGTCCTGACGGGGTTGCGAGTGCCACATGTCACACGAACAGGCAGGCACTCCCTGGGTGCTGTTTCGTTTAATCCTCAGTAAGTCTGATGTTGATAGTACTAGTTTATTACGCAGGTAAGGAAACCAAGGTTCAGAAAAAAAAAGTGATCATTACACAAAATCTCATTTACAGAATGGGACCTTCGATTCCTGGTCTGCAAAGATCTCTGTCTGGTTTGTGTCTTTACTTTCAGCGTTTTTGAGCTTCAAGGTCTTGGTAAGTAATTAAATGCATGGATTTTGGAGACAGACTCAAATTCCAGCTCTGTTCTTTACTAGCTACTGTCCTCTCAAGTACGTTAAAGCAAGCTCCTCAACCCCTTAAAGCCTCAATCTTGTTATCTATGAAGTCGGGTGATAAGTAATCCCGTTGTTCTGAAATTGAACTCAGACCACAGACGCAAAGCTCTTTGCACGGGGCCTGGCACGTGGTAAAGTCTCAATACATATCACCTACCACTGGTAGTGCTTTTTTTTTTTTAAGATTCAGAACTATCTTACAAACTAAAACTGTTGAAATCCTAAACACAGATTTACACTACTTCATAAACCAGGATACCAGAGATTAATTCACAATAAGAAGGCCAAGCAGATCGGACACCATGCTCCCCTCCTGCCTGGGGCAAGTCCCAGGGACATACTGAGAAATTCTCATTGCTGTTACAGAGCAGGGTGGGGCCACCCAACGATCCCCCAACCCCGCACCAGGTTCGTTATGCTCGCCGCCAATGGAAAGACGTCTCTCAATGCCAGAGACTAGTGAAAAGGAAAATAATTTTTTATTTACAAGTTACACAGGCTTGGAGTAATGATTTAAGGTCTCCTTTAAAATACTAGAGTTCTCTAGAATACCCACAAAAACACAGTCCTTCCTTCTCCCCTTTGCCCAGTCCAGGGCACCGTATCTCAGGAAAAGAAGTAGAAGTCTGTGGATTCAGGCAGATCCTCAGTTCCAACACCATCCACTGTGTCACCACCGCGATTTCCAGTTCATCCAAAACCATGTGGCACCTTCTCGTGGCCCACCAGCAGGAGTCCTTTCACCCCTTTTCTTCCAGGCAAAGTCTCTCCTGCTTCCTAGGCTGTGTGGCAAAGGGAGCCACCCAAAGCCACGTGGTCCTGCCTCTGTCTCTCAGGCTGAAGGGTCCCCACTCCTACCCTTCATGGTCCAGCAAGTGAGAGATAGAGAGAGCAATATGGCTGCTGTGCCTGGGTTTAAATCCCCGCATCAATCTTCCTCTGCAGCCCCATTTCCGACTCCTCCTTCAATCGGCTACACCTGCCAGCACTTCATATTCCTCCAGCTTTCCTGGGCTGCCATGGTAACCGTGGGCAGGTGTGGCCCTGTGGTGTGGAGCCAAGCATCTCCAAGTTCTCACGCAGGCGCAGTGTCCAGGGGGAGTTGCCTCCCAGTTACATCCTGGGTGGCAGTCACTTCCATCCCCCTGGCTCAAAGCCTGGCCACAGCCATTTAACATATCTATGAAACCAGTTAAAGGTTACAGATATGTTAAATGACCATGCCAGGGGTTAGCTGCAAAGCTGCTGCAATACCCAACAGCTCTGAATGGCCCTGCTCCAGGAGTCCCTTCCCCCCCAGTTCAGACTTGTGGGGGTGAGGACATCCTATATACATTTTTCTAATATTCCCTGGATACCTTGAGTTCAGGACCCCATTGCAAATCCTTATTTGGGCCCACTTCTTGGCTGCACCCTGTAACATCGCCACCCCCCACAGTTTTTCAGACTGACTACTGTTACGACTACTAGTGCTCTCTCTGCAATGTCATTTTCACTTCTTTTCGTAGCATGTCACTTTCCAAGTAATTGCCATTGAGCTATGAGAGTGAAAGTCTCCTTAATTTAAACTTTCAATCAAAGAGGCTGACCCTTCCCTGACCTTTGAGTCCAAGATCTTGGACTCCATCTAACTTTGAGAACTGACATCCCTCTCTATCTACTGAGGACACTGTTTATCCTCAAAGGAAAGAAAAACAGGGTTTTATTTATGGGCCAGATGATACATCTTATAGGGTTGCAAAGAATTTCCCGCTGGAGATCTCAGCAGTACAGGCCCAAGCGGCGAATCAAAGACACTATTGATGCCAGGGAACAGAACCAAGCGTCCTCAGCTGCCCCGAGAATGTCTTCCCTGAGCTCTGCGCCTGGGAGTGGGCCTGACATTTCTGGCATTTGCAAGGGAGCCTGTGGGACTGGTGTCTTAAGTAAGGAAACAGCTGGTAGCTCCTTCCTCCAATCAGGCCTGAAATGTCGTGAAATTCCTTTGTTTTCTGCAGCCATGAAGGGAACCTGAGAAGTGTGAGTGGTATTATAGAATGTTCTTAAATCGCACCCGGTTCCTGGCCCCCTGCTGACCAGGACATCCTTTTCTGTCCTTCTGTGTCTTTCCGTCTTTTCTTCTCTCTCCCACCCCTTCCTGTACTTTCTTTTCTTGTGTGCGTTTGTGAGCCTACCCAGAATGCTTTAATAAAACCTATAATGAAAGCTGTATTTAGGATAAAATGCCCTTTTTATTATAAAACATTTTAAAATTAAATAGAAATTCTGAAAGGTGAAGGAATATATTGTAGGAGTATCAGGAAAGAGCAGATCTCACACATCTTATTTGAAAGAAGAAACTTCAAATATGGCTCTAGGGTTACAGTGTCCACAGAACCATGTTTCAAGTCTTGGTCTAGCATTCTGGTCAAGCTGGACCGTTTATTTTCTCCTAGGTAAGAAAGTACAGAGTGTTATGTTTGAGGGTCCCATTCACTCAAACTTCTATGTGCCTTCTTGTCCAGTTCTTCTTGTTTGGGATGGCTGAGCTACTCTCCTGGGGAATGGGATTGAGTGATTTTATAAAACTCAGGGATTACCACCATAAGTCTCAATGGTGGCAATGATGAAACTTCCAAGGCATCAAGCACAGCACCCAAAGATGTGCCATAATGCTGTGAAGGCTTAGGTCTCCAGCTTCATGCAAAATTATTTTTCCCTGATCCTGGCTGGGTGGTTCAGTTGGTTGGAGCATTGTCCCGTACACCAAAAGGTTGCAGGTTCAATTCCTGGTCTGTGCACATACCTAGGTTGCAGGTTCGATACCTGGTCAGGGCACACACCTAGGTTGTGGTTTTGATCACCAGTTGGGCATACACAGGAGGCAACCTATTGACGTTTCTCTCTCACGTCAATGTTTCTCTCTCTCTCTCTAAAAAAAGAAATCAGTAAACATATCTTCAGGTGAAGATTAAAAGAAAGAAATTCTTTTCCCCCAAGCATATTTGTATTAGTTCGACCTAATTGCTTTTGGTTGCTGAGATGTGGAGTTGAAGCTTACTAGCTCAGTTAAGTCAGGCAGGTTAGAAGGCTCATTAGCTCTTCCATTTGAGTCTGCGCAATGGCCCTTCCAACATCCTGTCTTCACGATCCCACATCCTCCGTAACCTCAGCGCCCCTGCCAGGCATGGCGATACCCCGGTCCTCGTGAAACCATGGCACTGCCTTCTGCCAACCTCCCGTCTCTCTACCTTAACCCACTTTCAGTCTCTCCCTCTCTGTTGTGCATATCCACGCGGCCTGGAAAGATGCTTGCCTTCTTCACCTTAACAGTGAAGTGTTCACAGCTGGCTGGGGGTGAGGGGAGGTGGCTGATTGGTAGGTAGGATTTGTGTAAACACTCGCATTGTGGGAGTATTGCAAGCCAGTTTAACAAGAAGCTCACAGAATTCCCTGGAATTTAATAGCCAGCTCTCCCAAGGGAGGCGAGTCCAGCTCATCACTGCAGCCTTCCCTTGGCTCTGCGCTTCCTCGAGCGCATCTTCCTCCTCTTGCTGTGAAACTCCTCAAAGAGCAATCCATCTACAGTCATCACTGCGCTTCCTAGCTTTGGACTTTCCCTTTGGCCTTGGCAATGTGAGGTTTATCTCTTCAAGATCATTAGTAATTTTTGTTGTTTTTACAAAAACTATCCTTGTGAAATCCAAAAGCAAAAAAAAAAAAAAAATTTCCATCAACAAAAAGGAATAAGCATATAAAAGAGATACTGTCAATGAGCTTTGAATGATAAACCTCCAGTCTTACTCCCGGTTTTCTGTAGCCTCTCTGCACCACCGGCCCCTAGTGAGCTCCCCCTCTGTCAGGACCTCCCCTTTCTTCGGCTTCCATGAGGCTGCACTCACTGTCCGTCCTTCAGTCCCTCTGCTGCTCCTTCCTCCTCTCCCGCTTCTGTCCTCCACCCCCATGGTGCCCGCGACCCAGAGCTCTGGCCCCAGCCCTCCTCTTTTCCCTGCGTCATCATCTCCCTTATTCTTGATGTTGGTGACTCGCAAACAGATCTGTGTGGGGCCTCTCTTCTGAGCTCCAGTTCCGTTTCTAAGTCGCCTGAAGTTCCTTTCTTCCCGGAAGTCTGAATGGTTCAAAACAGACTTCAGCAGTTTGACATTCGCATCTTCTGTATTTTTCCTGTTTCTGTTAAAGAGGCGACCATCCTTTCTGTCACTGAGGCTACAAATATACATAAGGTTCCTCCGTGCTTTCCCCATGGAGTCTACTTATTGAATCTCCCAGCTACCTTTTATTCCATTTCACCATCGTAGTTTGGACCATTATTACCTTTAGTCATAACTTTTAGTCTCTAGAATTGATAATTCCTCTCCGATTGATAAAAACCCAGTTATAAGGTTTATATTTATAAAGCAAAGCTCAACTAATCTCACCTTTCCTCTTCAAATACCTTTGACTATAGCTGAGGTTTATAATCTTAGTAGCACCAAGGCCCTCCATGACATGGTCCCGGGCGATCTCCCAGCATTCTCTACGACTCTGGCTGTTCATCTGCCCCTGGACTTCGCCCATGTTGTTCCTTCCTCCTGTTCCTGCATATTTAAATCTTCAAAGCCAAGTACAATGACCCCTCTTCCATTATCTTTTCTGAGCTCCCCTGGCTATAAATAAGTGTTCCTCCATTCCCTGAACTTTCAACATGTTTCTTTTCCTCTCTTCTGACACATCACTCTTTGCCTTGCGTTAGAGTAATTTGTGGAAGGAAGGAGGGAAACTAACATTCGTCAGCTTAGTCACTGCATTAGGACTTTTTATTAGCTCCTTCAGTGTTTACACAACCCTGGGAGGTGGACACTTCACCCCTGTTACAGAAGAGGAAACCATTGCTCAGGGTGGCACCGTGATATTGAATTCCGGCGGCAGCTTGTCTGACTTCGCATCTGTGCTGTTCCCACTGGGTCGTGTCTATATTTTACTGGTAGCCTCCCTGACAGCAAGGACCGAATTTTTTCCATCTTTATAAACCTCAGGGATCCTAGTGCCAGGCTTGACACCAGGCGGGACACTAAATGCTGAGGATGAAGGATGGACTGCGATCGGTCTGCCCCTGCTCCTTCCCAGCTGGCCGATGCCCGCAGAGGTGCGCCCCCGCGTCACACACGCCACAAGTATCTCACCGCCCATTCACGTGTAGATGGGGCTTTTCCTGCTCCCTGGGCCCCACTTATGTGTCTCTCTTTGATGAGCCAGCTTTGAAGGAGGCAGAGATTGAATTTGCAGCACTCTTTTGTTCAGATCCTGAGCATAACAATCAACAAATGATTTCTGGTGATGAAAACAAGTTGTTTTTCAAGGTAATTTTGTGCTGCTTTTTAAACCAATTCTGCTTGCATTTCCTCCACCTAGTTTTAACAGAAGTTGCATGTGAAGTCTGCTATGACATCATCTCCGTTGCAAAAACTATTCTCAAGACACCTGGCTGTTGTGACCTATTCTACTCCTTCCACACCCTCACCCTCAACCCCACTCTGCCCTCTCCTCCGCTAGCCGCCCAGAGTCCTCATTCTCCCTGTGTCCGCGTAGGCGCAGGTGCCAGGCTTCCTCCAAGCCATGCCCGTGGTCCTGACTCCCTCACCCCAAAGCATGCCTGCCCTTGGTATCAGCTACATCTACTTAATTAGTCTTATAAACTGACTGGGACCAGACAAGTACGCATGGAATCACTGCATTAATTCCTTACTCCTTCCACTTGAGTAGTGGCTGTATGAAGTCATTTCGTTGAAAAAGTAACTATAATGGCAGGAGCTTAGGCACCATGATATCCTCTTTATAAAGATACTTTAGGGCAAGGAGACTGTCCTAAGGATCTTCCCATCCCACCAGCTACCTGTATGGATGGCCCCGTCACACACCCTGGTCCCACCTCAAAACAATGTACTTGCGGAGACAGAAGATGGCGGTGAGATGGGTGGGAGCGGAGTCCACTTCCCCCTGCGCTCAGGTGGAACACCTAGCCAATCTTCTGAGGAACAGAGTGAACAGCCCATGGTATCCCAGCATATATGAAGACTGGAGACCAAAATTGTAGAGGACATTGAAAAATCAGATGGAAAGGAGAGCGCTTCAGGACAGTAAGGTCCCTGGGACCAGCACGGGGACCAGGGCGGCTGCAGCCCCAGGTCCAGTGCCCGCCGGGTCTGCCACAGGATTCTAGGGAGAGAGCCAGGTACACAGCTCCCTCCCTTGCCAAACAAGATTTGAGCAGCACCAGGATGGACCCGGATGCTTGAAGTCGCTGGGGGGAATAAGGGCAAAGTGGCAAACACACAGGAGCCGTGTGCACCCGCTGAGGATGTGGACACTGGCTGGAAAGAGTTGGGCCAGGCAGGATCCTGACCCGGACAGTACTCGGTCTGCTTGGAGAGTTGGGCTGTGTGAGAGGCCAGGCCCTTGTATGGGAGGGCAGGCTTGAGCAGGAGGAATTTATCAAAAAGAAAAAGAAAAAAAGAGGCACTCAGGGGCTGTTTGGGGAATTTTCCCGGGGCAGCCACCCCGCCTCCCTGGGCTGTGCCGGAGCAGCCTCCACAGCCTCCACAGCCTCCACAGCCTCAGCTGTGGGCACACCTCTGCTGCCAGGACCTCCTAGACTGCACCCCTAACCTCAGCCCCAGCGGCAGAGGGAGCCCACCCACACCCACGACCCCAGAGGTGCGCCACCGATCTAGCCACCCTCGTCCTGGCTGCCCTGGCAGTGGCTGCGCGCTCACATCTGAACCCTGGGAATGGCGTGCACCGAAACCCGCGGCCCAGCACGAGTCCCACTCCAGCTGCAGAGGCCCAATGCCCATGCCTGCAGGCCCGAGGGCAGAGGGCACAGGGCACCGGACCCCGCCGCCCCAGCCGCCCGTGCAGCTACGATGGAGGCCACGTGCTCACACCTGAGGCCCACAGGACGGTGCACACCCAAACCACCGGTCCACTGGTTGCCCATCCCACCCCAGCAGAGGACATGTGCTCTCGCCCATAGCCCTGGGGACAGTGCGCACCCGAATCTGTGGTCCAGTGGCTTCCAATTCCACCCCAGCAGCGGAGGCAGGAGCTCATGCCAGTACCCCTGGGACAGAGCATGCCTGACCCTGCCTCTCAGAGGCACCTCACACCCACTCCCACCAATCCCCCCTCAGTTTGCTGCAGCCAGGAAGACCAGCAGAAGTGGTTTGGCTTGTTTAAAGCTAGCAGGAGGCTTCCTTTTTTATTTTTTTATTTTTTTAATTCCTTCTTTCCTTTTTAATTCCTTCTTCCTTCCTTCCCTTTTTTATTTTTTCTTTTTTTAAATATATTTTAATGATTATGCTATTACAGTTGTTCCATTTCCCCCCCTTTATTCCCCTCTGCCCCGCCAGGAAGACCAGCAGAAGTGGTTTGGCTTGTTTAAAGCCCGCAGGAGGCTTCCTTTTTATTTTTTTATTTTTTTAATTCCTTCTTTCCTTTTTAATTCCTTCTTCCTTCCTTCCCTTTTTTATTTTTTCTTTTTTTTTAATATATTTGAATGATTATGCTATTACAGTTGTCCCATTTACCCCCCTTTATTCCCCTCTGCCCCGCACATTCCCCCCTCTTTAGTCTTGTTCATGGGTCATATATATAAGTTCTTTGGCTTCTACATTTCCTACACTATTCTTAACCTCCCCCTGTCTGTTTTCTACCTACCATTTATGCTACTTATTCTCTGTACCTTTTCCCCCTCTCTCCCCTCCCACTCCCCTGTTGATAACCCTCCATGTCTTATATAAATCCCTTTAACATTTCATGTAATAAAGGCTGAGTGATGATGAACTCCTTGAACTTGATTTTATCTGAGAAGCACTTTATCTGCCCTTCCATTCTAAGTGGAAGTTTGGCTGGATAGAGTAATCTTGGATTACTCTTGCATTAAGTCCTTGCCTTTCATGACTTGGTATACTTCTTTCCAGCCCCTTCTTACCTGTGAGGTCTCTTTTGAGAAATCAGCTGACAGTCTTATGGGCACTCCTTTGTAGGTAACTGTCCCCTTTTCTCTTGCTGCTTCTAAGATTCTCTCCTTATTTTTAATCTTGGGTAATGTAATTATGATGTGCCTTGGTGTGTTCCTCCTTGGGTACAACTTCTTTGGGATTCTCTGGACTTCTCAGAAGTTTATTTCCTTTGTCAGATTAGGGAAGTTCTCTTTCATTATTTGTTCAAATAAGTTTTCAATTTGTTGCTCTTCCTCTTCTCCTTCTGGTACCCCTATAATTCAGATGTTGGAACATTTAAAGAAGTCCTAGAGGTTCCTAATTCTCTCCACATTTTTCTGAATTCTTGTTTCTTCATTCTTTTCTGGTTGAATGTTTTTTCATCCTTCTGGTCCACACTGTTGATTTGAGTCCCAATTTCCTTCCCATCGCTATTGGTTCCCTGTACATTTCCCCTTATTCCATGTATCATAGTCTTCATTCTTTCATCTAATTTGCAACCAAATTCAACCAATTCTGAGAGCATCCTGATCACCAGGGTTTTGAACTGTGCCTCTGACAGGTTGGCTATCTCCTCATTGCTTAGTTGTATTTTTTCTGGAGCTTTGATCTGTTCTTTCATTTGGGCCATGGGGGGGGGGGGCTTGGCACACCTGTTACATAGTAAGGGGCAGAGCCTTAGGCATTCAACAGGACGGGGTAACCCACATCGCTGCGTTGTGATGCTGTCTGTGGGGAAGGGGTCCGAGAAGGAACAATGGCACTTGCTCCACTCTCTGCTGGCTTTCAGTCACTTCCCCCGCTACCCACAAGCCAATTGGGCCCTTCTGTGCTGATTCCCGGGTGGGTGGGCTTGTGTACATTCTAGGACCCTGTGGGTCTCTCCAACGAACTCCCCTGTGAGGCTGAGAGTTCCTCCCATTGCCGCCGCAGCCCCCACAGGTGTTTTCAATTGGTGGTTTAAGGCTTTATTTTCCTGTGCTGGAGCCCTGGGCCGCGTGGTCTGTTTCACTCCCCAGCTTTTTCTCCCAGTTTATCTGCACGTGAATGTGGGACCACCCACTCCACCAGTCTTGCCCCACTGGGTCTGGGTCCACCAGCCACAGGTTTTGCTGAGTCCGCCAGCTGTGGTCTCCCTCGCCAGCTGCAGCATTGCATACCCCACTCCACAAACCACTGGCTTGCCTCAAGCCCTCTTTACCCCTCTCCACCCCTCTCCACCACACCTGCCAGTCTGGATGAACGTGTCTTCTTTAACTCCTTGGTTGTTGGACTTCCATAGAGTTCAATTTTCTGTCAGTTCTGGTTGTTTTTTGTTTTTAAATTGTTGTTGTCCCTCTTTTGGTTGTGCAAGGAAGCACAGTGTGTCTACCTGCATCTTCATCTTGGCCGGAAGGCTTTTTTTTTTTTCTTTTTTTTATTCCCACAAGTGAGAAGATAAAACCTGGAGCTGTGAAAGGACCAGTGTTAGACCCAAAGAGGGGTCATCCCAACAACTGAGACAGTGAGACAGATTTTACTTTGCTACTCAAGAGAACTTGCAAGTTATTGTATATTTGTATTATTATTATTTTTACATCTTTTATTTTATTAGTATTTTTTTATTTCTCTTCTTTCTGTTTAGTTTTCTTTGCTTGGTTTGTTAAATTGCATTGTTTGACTGGTTTCATTTGTTCTCTCTTTCATACTGTATTTTTAATTTTCCAACTTTCAATTCATTTGTGTTCCAATAGCACACTACTCTAGGTCCTGTACTTCCTATTCTTGTTATCCAGATCACATAGATTCTGTCACATGATTGTTGCTCCATTACTATTGTAAATAATTGCGGTTCCACACAACTATAAATACTACACAGCACCCCTCTTAGGCCTCATTTCACTTCACTGTTTCCAGAACTTCAATGCTGTTGTGGTTAACTCTATTCTTTCACACACTACAGCTATTTTTTATCCTTTACTCTCACTTTACCTCATAATCTGACCTCCCACAAGCTCACTGCTTTCTAGATCCAACTCACAATCCTCCCCCCTGCAAAAAAGAGTCTTACCCCTTTTCCATCTTTTCTAAAAAGTGGCTACTTGGGTGAAATATCGTGGTTAATGCTATACATATCCAAAGATTTCCTATCTCTTCTCTAGTTGGTACTTTAAATACCATAGAATACATTCCTGCTGTATTAAACCATTTTGCCTTCCCCCTCCAACTGAACACAAACAATGGAAGACAAAGAAACAATCCACAAGGAAAGGAGGAAGCCTGAGAAAGAATGCTAAATGAAATAGAGGCAAGTCAGCTATCAGATATTGAGTTCAAAGCAATGGTTATCAGGAAGCTCAATGAGCTCACAGAGAATTACCAAAAACTACAAGGAGACTACAATGAACTCACTGCAAACTATATCAACATGAAAAAGGACATAGAAACTATCAACAAGGGCCAAGGGGAAATGAAGAATACAATCTCTGAACTGAAGAACATAATGGAAAGAATCAAAAGCAGGCTAGATGAAGCAGAGGATCAGATCAACAAGCTGGAAGACAAGGTAGAAAGAAACACCCAGAAAGAACAAGAAAAGGAAAAGAGACTCAAGAAAGAAAAAAGAGGAGTTCAGAGAAATGCAGGACAACATGAAACATAATAATATCCATATAATAGGGATACCAGCAGGAGAAGAAGTAGAGCAGGGAATAGAAAACCTGTTTGAAAAAGTGATGATGGAAAACTTCCCTAATTTTATGAGAGAAAAAGTCACACAAGTCCAGGAAAGTCCAAAGCAAGAGGAACCCAAAGAGGCCCACTTCGAGACACATCATAACTAAAATGACAACATTCCAAGGCAAAGAGAGAATCCTACAGGCAGCAAGGGAAAAATAGGAAGTAACATAAAAGGGAGCCCTGATAAGACTAGCAGCTGACTTCTCAATGGAAACGCTCCAAGTCAGAAGAGAATGGCAAGAAATATTCCAAGTAATGAAAACCAGAGGCCTTCAACCAAGACTACTTTATCCAGCAAGGCTCTCAATTAAAATAGAAGGCCAAATAAGGAGCTTCCCAGACAAAAGAAGCCTCAAAGAATGTACCTCCTCCAAACCAGCTCTGCAAGACATGCTAAAGGGTCTGCTTTAAGAACAGGAAGAAAAACAGTGAGAGAGAGGAACACAGGTGTGAAATAATGGCAACGAATAAGTACCTATCAATAATAACATTAAATGTAAATGGATTAAATGCTCCAATATAAAGATACAGGGTAGCTGAATGGATAAGAAAACATGACCCTCACATATGCTGCCTACAAGAGACCCACCTCAGGACAAAAGACTTACACAGACTGAAAGCGAAGGTCTGAAAACAAATATTCCAAGCAAATGGACAGAAAAAAAAGCTGGGGTAGCAATACTCATATTAGACAAAATAGAATTCAAAAAAAGATCCATGAAAAGAGACCCATAAGGTCACTTCATAATACTCAAGGGAAGAATCCATCAAGAAGACATAAACATTGTGAATATATGCACCTAATATAGGAGCACCCAAATACATAAATAAAATCTTGGAGGACTACAAGAAAGATATTGACAGCAACACAATAATAGTAGGAGATTTCAACACCCCACTGTCAAAAATGGACAGATCTTTCAAACAAAATATCAACAAAGATATTGTGGCATTGAACAATGCCCTAGATCAAATGGATTTAACTGATCTATACAGAGATTTTCACCCCAAAGAAGCTAAATACACATTCTTTTCAAATGCACATGGAACATTTTCAAAGATAGACCACAAGATAGGACACAAAACAAGCCTCAACAAATTCAAGAAAATTGAAATCATATCAAGCATCTTCTCCAACCACAAGGGACTGAAAGTAGAAACCAACCCCAAGGAAAAAACCTCAAAACATTCAAACTCATGGAGATTCAATAGCATACTATTAAACAATGAATGGGTCAAGAATGAGATTAAGGAAGAAATTAAAACCTTTCTGGAAACAAATAAAAATGAACTCACAACAATTCAAAACTTATGGGACACAGTGAAGGCAGTCCTGAGAGGGAAGTTCATAGTGATACAGGCCTACCTAAAAAAGATAGAAACATTACAAATAAACAACCTAACCCTACGCATACAAGAACTTGAGGAACAACAACAAAGACAGCCCAGAGCAAGTAGAAGGAAGGAAATAACTAAGAGCAGAGCAGAATTAAATTACATAGAGAATAAAAGCACAATACTAAGGATCAATAAATCCAGGAGCCGTTTTTTTTAAAAGATAAACAAAATCAACAAGACTTTAAGCAGACTCATCAAGAAAAAAATAGAGAGGACCCAAATAAGCAAATCAGAAATGAAAGAGGAGAGAGTACAACTGATACCACAGAAATACAAAGGACTGTAAGAAATTACTATGAAGAACTATATGCCAAGAAATTTGAAAACCTAGGTGAAATGGACAAATTTCTAGAAAGATACAATCTTCCAAAACTCAATGAAGAAGAAGCAGAAAGCCTGAACAGACCAATAACAGCCGATGAAATTGAAGCAGTAATCAAAAAACTCCTGACACACAAAAGCCCTGGACTAGACAGTTTCACAGGAGATTCTACAAAGTGTTTAAGGAAGAGTTAACCCCTATCCTTCACAGATTATTCCAAAAATTTCAAGAAGATGAAAGACTCCCAAACTCTTTTTATTAGGCCAGCATCATCCTAATCCCCAAACCAGGTAAAGACACAACAAAGAAAGAAAACTTCAGGCCAATATCGCTGATAAACATATACACTAAAATCCTCGACAAAATATTGGCAAACCGCATCCAGCAATACGTTAAAAAGATCAAACACCATAATCAAATGGGATTCATTCCAGGGATGCAAAGGTGGTATAATATTTGCAAATCGATAAACATAGTACATCACATAAACAAAAGCAAAGACAAAAATCACATGATCATATCAATAGATGGGGAAAAAGCATTTGATAAGGTGCAGCACCCATTTATGATAAAAACACTTAGCGAAGTGGGAATAGAGGGAGCATTCCTCAACATAATAAAGGCAATATATGAGAGACCTACAGCCAACATCACACTCAATGAGCAAAAACTTAGAGCTTTCCCACTAAGATCAGGAACAAGACAAGGATGCCTTCTTTCACCACTCCTATTCAACATAGTATTGGAAGTCCTAGACACAGCAGTCAGACAAGAAAAAGAAATAAAAGGCAACTAAATTGGCAAGGAGGAAGCAAAACTCTCATTGTTTGCAGATGACATGATAGTGTACATAGAAAATCCCATAGACTCCACCAAAAACCACTAAACCTAATAAGTGAATTTGGCAAGACAATGGGATACAAAGTCAATATTCAGAAATCAAAGGCCTTTTTGTACACCAACAATGAAATATCTTCAACAAAAATCAGGGAAAAAATCCCATTTGATATAGCAACAAGAAAAATAAAGTACCTAGGAATAAACATAACCAAGGAGGTAAAAGACCTGTACTCAGAAAACTACACAACACTGAAGAAAGAAATTAAGGAAGACAAAAATAAATGGAAGCATGTACCATGTTCATGGATTGGAAGAATTAACACCAAAATGTCCATACTACCCAAAACAATGTATAGATTCAATGAAATCCCTATTAAAGTGTCGATGATGTATTTCACAGATATGGAACAAACATTTCAAAAATTGATATGGAACCATAAACAACCCTGAATAGCTGCAGCAATTTTGAGAAAGAACAACAAAGCAGGAGGGATCACAATACCTGATATCAAACTGTATTACAAGGCCACCATAACCAAAACAGCCTGGTAGTGGCATAAGAACAGACACATAGACCGATGGAATAGAAGAGAGAGCACGGAAATAAACCCAAGTCTCTTTGACCAATTAATATTTGACAAAGAGGGAAGAGGCACAAAATGGAGTAAAAATAGCCTCTTCAACAAATGGTGTTGGGAGATCTGGACAGCTACATACAAAAAAATGAAACTTGATCACCAACTTATACCATACACAAATATAAATTTAAGGTAGATAAGGGACTTAAATATAAGTCATGACACCATAAGAGTGCTAGAGGAAAACATCGGCAGGAAAATCTCAGACATTCCACCCAGCAACTTCTTCACTGATACATCCCCTAAAGCAAGGGACATAAAGGAAAGAATAAACAAATGGGACCTCATCAAATTAAAAAGCTTCCATGGCCAAAGAAAACAGCATTAAAATGAAAAGAGAACCAACTATATGGGAAAATGTATTTGCCAATGATATTTCAGACAAGGGTTTGATCTCCAAAATAGATAAAGAACTCATACAGCTCCACTCTAAGAAGACAAACAACCCAATTAAAAAATAGGCAAAAGACATGAACAGGCACTTCTTGAAAGTGGACATACAGAGGGCCCAGAGACATATGAAAAGATGCTCAGGGTCACTAACCATCAGAGAGATGCAAATTAAAATCACAGTGAGATACCACTTCACACCGATCAGAATGGCCATCATAAATAAATCAACAAACAAGTGTTGGAGAGGATGTGGAGAAAAAGGGAACCCTAGTGCACTGTTGGTGGGAATGCAGACTGGTGAAGCCATTGTGGAAAACTATGGAATTTCCTCAGAAAACTAAAAATGGAACTGCCTTTTGACCTGGTAATTCCACTGCTGGGAGTATATCCCAAGAACCCTGAAACACCAATCCAAAAGAATCTATGCACCTCAGTGTTCATAGCAGCACAATTTACAACAGCCAAGTGCTGGAAACAACGGAAGTGCCCATCAGTAAATGAGTGGATCAAAAAACTGTGATACATTTACACAATGGAGTACTGCTCAGCGGAGGGAAATAAGAAGCTCCTCCCCTTTGGGACAGCATAGATGGAACTGGAGAGCATTATGCTAAGTAAAGTAAGCCAGGGGGTTAGAGACAAATACCATATGATCTCACCTTTAACCTGAACGTAATCAACAAAAGAAAAAAGCAAGCAAAATATAACCAGAGACATAGAAATTAAGAACAATTTGACAGTAACCAGAGGGGAGGTAGGAGGGGACTATGAGGGGAAGGGTTTTCAGGAACTACTATAAAGGACCCATGGACAAAATCAAGGGAGAGAATGGAAGCAAGTGGGGGAGGTGGGTTTGGCTGGGGTGGGGGGAGTGCTTGGGGGGAAATGTAGACACTGTAATTGAACAACAATAAAATAATTATTTAAAAAAAAAATAAAAAATTTTAAAAATTAAAAAAACAAACTTACTTGCTTTGCAGCCAGAAAGTGATGATGAGCCAGGCTACCCTCAATGCTTGCTATCTATCTGCCATTCAACAGGCCTCAGAGACCAGGCTGCTAACACTGCTGAGAAACGTAAAAGTGATTCTCCAAGAGCGAGAGTGCTACACACCCCTGTGGGGCTTCTCTCTCCTGCCTGAGGAAGTAATGGTCAAAGGCAGCCAAGGAACCTCAAAGACCAGCAGGTACAGCATTTCTGCCCTTCTGACCTTGTGGATCAGTGATGCCTCTGACAGGATGTGATACGACCTTGTCCCATGTGCCACACCTCTCCCGCCCTGAGACGGAGACCTTAGAGTGGCAGCGTGGAGAGGAGGGGCCCCACAACCCCCCTGTCCTGCAGATGGTGGGATGAGCAGGACCCTGCAGTGCTTCTGCCTTTTCAAAAGCAGTAAAATGTCTCTGGCTCCCTTGGTGTCTTACTTTGAGATTAGAAAATCCTTATTTTGCCTCCAAATTCATGCATAAATCTCACTCAGACCCAGGATTTACGGTGGTGGATTTCATGGGCATCAATGGCTCTGAGCAGCTGTCGTGGGATTTCTGGCTTTTAAATGCACATTCATTCCTGGGAAGATCTCCCGGGACATCTAAGCCTTCGCATGCTCCCTCCTCTGCCTTTCAGCTCTCTTTCCCAACATGGAGGTCATTGTGGTTATTTCTGCAACTGTTCTGGGGTCATTCAGTAAAAAAAAGTTGTCTCTTTTATCCAGCATTAATGAAATGTGTTTTGGTTTATTTGCATATGTTTATCTGAATCTCAGTGTATGGTGAGATGAAATGTAACAGTAATAAGTAAAATCATTCTATTATGACTATGGATAATGTTATTATTGGTCTTTTTTTGGATATGGGAAAAATTTCTTTGTGGAAAGGTGATATATTGAAAAAGAGAGAGGGTTAGGAATTGGTCAGATAAAGGGCAGGTAATATACATATATATATTTTAATATTTTTATATATTATATATGTATACAAATATATATAATTGTAGAGAGATGCTAATCTCAACTACTAAATGATAAGAGTCCAAAACTCCTTTTCTTTAGGGAGAAGGGAAACCCAGGCCAGGCTGCGAGACAGAGATGAAGGGGTTGACCTGCCAATGGACACGGAGGTCTGAGCTCCTGCACCTTTAACTGGAACAGTTGTTTGTCACATGCTGGCTCCCAGCCCTGACACTGTGGACTCACCTAAAGGCCTCACAAATTCAGGAGGAAAGCAGATGCTTGGGGCTGTTCCCCGAGTCCGCAGAGGTAGACCAGAGCTAAGGGTGTGCTCACCAGACAAGGCCACGCCAGTGTCCCAGGGACTCCCCACTTAAACACTCCAGGAGTGCAGCCTTTGGAAAGCTCTGGCGCTTGTGTACTTGACCTTTCAGTTGCTGCCCAAGCAACAAGTAATCCCCAACAGCAAGAGCACCTTTGAACATGAAGAATGGCAATCCTGACTTTGCAGGCTGTGTTAAGGAATGAGGAGCTCTGAAACGTAACCTTTTTTTTAAAGCCTCATGTGAGTACTTTTTCTTTTTTAATTGCTCTTTAGGGAGAGGAAGGGAGAGAGAGAAACATCGATGTGAGAGAGAGGCATCGACTGGTTGCCTCCCATATGCACCTGCTCTGGAGAACGAGCCCACAACCTAAGCATGTGCCCTGACCTGGAATCAAACCCACAACCTTTCAGTTGCAGGACAACTCTCCAACCAACCCCACGACTCCAGCCAGGGCTGAAACTTAATCTTTTAAACTCTTTAACATTTTGAACAATTTCTTGACCTCTCAGATTCATCATTATGAAAAAGCACAAATGTGATCTCTACTTTGGAGGCAGTCAATTGACCCAGATGCCAGCTGTAGGACCAAGGGTCAACCTGCAGAGAGTACAGATTCCTACCGCCCACTCTGATTTCTAATGTAGCAGGTTTGGGGTGTACTCTGGAATCTGCAGTTAAACAAGCTGGTGGATAGCCACATCTGGGATCACTGGCCCAGTCTAAGTCCCCACAAGCATAGAAATCGCTTCCACAGTGCTCCTGAGCCAAAGAGTCTTGACAGCATTGTTTCTCTTACTGAGCTGAGCTCTGCCACAGAGCAATGTTCCTGCATCTGCCGGCTCACCCCTTGGCACAACAGATCAAAGCCCTCTGGAGCTGAGGGGTTGAGTGGACAGCCAGGCAGGGGAATTGGAGAGTTGTGAATAGAAGTGTGTGTGTGTGTGTGTGTGTGCGCATGTGTGCCCACGAGTGCATGCTTGCGTGTGTCAGGGGGCTGGTTGGAGCAGGCATGAAGGAAAGCTAACATTTAGAAATCAGTTTGAGGTCTGGAACATGCAGACCCAGTAGCCATCAAGTTCCAAGGAAGCAGAGATGGGGCAGGATGGAAAGGACAGGTGTGCCGAGGTAGAGCAGTGCCAGCCCAAGACTGGCTTATTGGAGAGACCCCTCTGAGATGTGACTGGCAGAGGAGGAACAGAGCCCGGTCATCAGAAAGTCAGACTGGAAGAGAGGGGCCACCAGCGGAAGTTAAGGAAACGGGTACAGAGAAACCTCCAAGGACCCAAGAGGCTTGAGCAAAAGGAAGTCAGTCACCGCTCCTTGCAGGGGGAGAAAAGGAGCGGCTGGCTCACAGCAGAGGAGTCAGAGTGCAGTCTGACAGTTACAGTCAGAGTAGAGCGGGGCCCTCAGTGCAGAGATATAAAGTGATTTCTAGAGCCGATTAATCCATGGGATGGGGGCTACCACCGCAATGGGCCCCCTCACTCTGCAGGCAGGGGATGGGGGAGAGGGGGGTCTCATCGGGCTTCTCCTAGGCTGCCAGGATGCAGCAGCCCCAGATCCTTGGATCTCCAGCTACCTCTCAGTTTCCAGAACTCTGCCCACTGGGTGAGCACCTCCAGTTAATGAAGTACGGCTCTCCAGATCCAGTCTAATCAGTGCAAACGGGGTGGGAATAACACCGTTGTTCTGATATCACGCTGCTATTACTGTAGCCCCGGACCTGCTCATTCGGCCTGCCGCCGTCCTTTACTGAGGCTGGTTTTCATTGACCGCGCAGACATCTAAGCCCTCGGGAGCCTTTTCCAATAACTCCTCTTAAATTCAGATCAGAATACAAGCGGAGACTTTATATTTTTCCTTATTCAATTGTATCGTCTCATTTTGATATGCCTTTCCTAGGTTTTGAAGGCTTTGACATACATTTTCCAGGTTGTGAATCCTGAGCCACAACCAATGCATTAACTGTCCTCCACAAGTTGTTGTCACTGGCAAATGTAATCAGCATAACTGTGATGTCTTCATGCAAGTTTTTAAAAAAGAGCTTGGACAACGAAGAATTGGAATCAATCTCTGCAATGCAGAAGTAGAGCCCTCCCTCCACCCTGACGTTGAATAATGAATGTTCCTCAACCAGCGACAGAGTCATGCTTGTACTGTTGCACACAGCGCTTTGTAAATGACTCCATCACAGCACTTATCAAAGTGCATCGTAATTACTTCTTTACATAGCTGTCTCACTCGCTGGGCTGAGTTTCTCCAAGATGAGGGCCATGTTTTATTCATTTCTGTGATTTCAGTGTCTAGCACAGCACAGTATGTGTGCATTATATGTGGTAGGGCTGACTCATCCGGCCAACATTTCCCCAACTTGTCTACAGAGACAAGTATCAAGGACACTCCTAAATCATCCCGCCAAAACGAAGGTACTCTTTTATCATGCATTTCAACCTATCAAGAAACTTAACAAGGTGTGAGGTTAACTGGACAGAAGTTAACTCCCCAGAATCATTTATTCTTCTCCTTAATGTACATGAAACATCAGCTTAATAGCATACCATTGGTCTGGTAATCTAACCTAGACGTTTGTTGGAACTCAAAGTCACATTCACTGGTGTATAATTTTTGGTATCGTCTCTGTTATGTGCCCCCACCCCACCCCCAGAACTTGGCATATCCCTAGTCCCTTTGCCTCCCATCATCATTTCCTAGGATTTCTCAGATTCCTGTCTCTGTGCCTCTGGCATGTCTCCCCCACCTCCCTGGGGGGGTCATTGCTTGGACCTGCCTTATCTGAATTGATGGAAAACCTTCAATGCCAGCTGCCCATTCCCCTACCCTCCTTTCTTTTAGAGAGAGGGGAAGGGAGGGAGAAAGTGAGGGAGAGAAATGCCAGCGTGAGAAAGAAACATCAATTGGTTGCCTCTTGTACATACCCTGACCTGGGCTGGAACCCACAACCTAGGCATGTGCTCTGACTGGGAATTGAACCAGTGACCTTTAGCTCTTCAGGACAACACTCAACCAACTGAGCCACGCTTCCCCTGTTAACCGGGACTTGACACGGGTCAGTGGCAAGGTCTAGAAAAGAGGGTGAGAGTGTCGTCTGGGGTCTCGTGCCCTCTCACGCGTGGTCGGGGTCAAGGCAAGGAGGCACTGCAGAGCGGCACGCAGGCACTTTGAAGCACTGCCTCTTCCCGCAAGGACTCTTGAACAGCTCTTGGGAAAGGGACCTCCAAAAAATCACGGAGACTGGATTTCCAGCTAACCCTGGAAGCGGAGTAGTGTGAGGCTTGATGTAATAGAGAAGAAAGCGGCTTGTCTTCCCTCATGAGTATCTCAGAACTAAAATATACTGTTACATAATCTTTCTTCTCTTCTGGTTTAAAAATCATTTTCACTGATAGAGAAACAAAGGGAAAGAACCAGGACTGACTATCTCTGTCTTCACCAAGCTGTCTTTTGCCGTCAGGCCACCTGCCAAGCCAAGCTTCAAAGCTTCTGGGCTTTATGCTTTCAGAATCTCATCTCAGAATTTGCATTACTCTGTCCTGTGTGTCCATTCTCAGCTATAGGCTTTGATCTTACACATTCATTCAACAGAGAGTTCCCAGGTGCCGGCTGCGTGCCAGGCACTGGGTAACTGCGGCTGCAGCACTCAACACAACAGGGAACACCCATCCACCCAGCCCTCATGGCTCAGTCTGCCAGGAGACAGACACGAAACAAGACAAACATGTAAAATAATTGGTATGCCAGAGGGTGGTGCCTGCTGTGGACGAGAGCAAACAGAGAAGGGAATTGGTGCTGGCACATGAGGGACAGGGGGAGGTGAGGTTTGAAATAGCATGCTCCGGAAAGGTGTGAGTCACCTCAGATGTGCAGGAGGCCACGCAGATGCCCAGGGAGCGATATTCCAGGTGGACGGAACGCAAGCCAGACCTATAACGTACTTGCTTGTTCAAGGTCAGAGTGACAAGAGCCGAGAATTGGAACTTGTCCTACTAACATCAGAGTTTCTCAGAGAACCTGCTAGTTTCTCCTTCTCTGTGTCAGAGTAGACTACTCTGGACTCTGATGCAGGAATGCTTTAGGGGCCATGACAGTACATGGGAAGTCCTTTTTGTCCCACACTGGGTAGTCCCAGATGGCTATGCTTTCCAAGTTCTTGAAATCAGGCCACCCCCTGTCATTGCATTCATTTATCACAGACATAACTAACTAGTTATGGCCCATTGCACGGCCATGAATAAAACATTCCCCATCCTGAGCTCATGGGCATGAGGAGTCCAAGAATTCAAGCAGTTGTTCTGATCAAGAACATGAGCAGTAAGGGGGCGCACAGAGAGATGTGGGCAGTTTATGGTGGGAAACGACGTCCCAGCCCCAACCTGAAGAATGGACAGGAACGAGGGGACCAGGCAGAGGTGGGAGAGCGTTCTGCCCAGCATGCCTCGGTGCCACAGATGTCTGTGCACAGCCGAGATACTCAGAGCAGTTCTGGTGTCCCGAGGCGCTGAGGCTGTGGGATTTCTGAGGGTGATGGGGATGAAAGATGGCAGGGAGATGAGAGTGGTGGTCAGCACAGCCCTGGCCAAGTCTGGTCTTGTCAAGGAGGACTGTATTCTAAGTGGAGTGGGTATTGTTGAGCAGTTTGACCAGGGGAGTGACATGGTCTGGTTGGCTCTGGTGAACAGACTGGACAGAAGCTCAACAGGTAGCAGCAGGACCCGTGGGAAATGATGGTGTCCTGTGCTTGGGTGGTGTCCCAGGCTCAGAGATGAGTGGACAGACTCAAGCTTAGGTACTGGGGCTGTGGGGTACTGTGTTCACGTGTTATCTGGTGTGAGGGAGAGAGAACAGTTAAAGGTGACACCCAAGCATCTGGCTTGAAAACAGCGCGTGGTGGCCATGCATCAATAGCTGCTCTCTTCTGAACCCTCAGATCTGGTTCAGGTTTCCTAGAGGCAGAAGAGAGGCAGGGGATTTGCCACTCTGGATTTCTGGGGGGAGTGCTTTTGGAAGGAGAGCAGTGAAGGAAGTAGGACAGAGCAGGGGCAAGCTAAGCAAGGGTGTGGTCTCAGCCGGAGACTGATTGCATGGGGAGCTCTGGAGCGTGAGCTGCGCCCAGGTGTGTTACACCTTGGGACAAGGCAGCGGCCCTCTGTACCCAATGTCAGTCTGTCATTGGTTGTAGGCTGTCCAGGGTGGGGATGGGAGGATACTTCTAAACTGCCCCCTGCTCCTGCCAAAGACAATTCTCCCAAGAAGGGGACATCTATGAGTCCATACCAGCCAATATTCTCAGGTGCTAGGGAACAGGGGAACAGGCCAAATGAAAGGGACCTGACAGGAGCAACCACTCTTCTCGTCTTCTGTTAACTGGGAAACTGGATAACCAAACTGACTTGGGGGATGTTGTGGTCTCAATGTTTTTGTCCCCCCAAACTGTATGTTGAAATTTTGACCCCCAAAGTATTGGTATTAGGAGGTGGGGCCTTTGAGAAGTAATTAGGGCATGAGCGTGGAGATCTCATGAATAGGGTGAGTGCTCTTCTAAGAGGCACCGCAAAGTGCTCCCTGCCCCCACCGTGAGAGGTTAGGGGACTGCAACCAGAAGGGGCACTCACCAGAAACCGACCAGGCCAGCACCTCCGGTCTCCAGACCTGGGAGAAACAAGGTTGTGTTGTTTATAAGCCACCCGGTTGTCATGCTTTGTTACAATAAACAGGAGGTGTACCAGTGAAGGCAAATTGCTCTGAATGAGGGTCTGTTTCACTTGCTAGTGAGTGATTTCATAACTCTGGCTTTAGAAACCTGTATTTCTACTTCTGAAGGTTTTTCTGCTTCTCATCTAGCTTTGTTTGTGTTCAGTAGAGTTGAGGTCACTGAGAAAGTGAGTTCTGGATATGTGAGTTGTTTGGATCCCGAATGGACTGTGCTAGTGTTACTGCAGGAGGACCCTCGTCTCAGTCTATGCAAACAGCACCCTCAGGAGCTCAGACAGTGGTACAACCAGCGCAGCCCTGCCCGTGGGCCCAGGGGTGTTCTGAATTGCCACTCGAGCAATGCACAGAAACACCACCCTCCGTTAGCTCCTGGCACAAGCACTGTTTCTGGCTACAGTGGAGCTGGCAGGGTAGTAGGAATGGGCTGCTGGGCATGGAGCCCTCCAGGCTTGCTGTCCTGTGAAATGGCCCAGCACCAAACATGGATTACAAAGTCCCAAGTGCCCTACAGGAGGGAGGCCCCTGGCTCCCTCCTACAGTATGCAATATGTGCTCATGACCTTGTCCTCCAGCTGGACGGCGGCTCTTTCACAACATTGCTGGGATGTGTCCAGGTTGCTGTGGAAACATGCGGGGGCTCTACTGTCAAATCCAAGACCCCTCAGACATGCCTGAAAATAAACAGGATTGACAGGGCCAAGTGCCTGTTTCTGCGGCTTACATGGCTCACAGGAAAGGGCTAGGAGGGACACTGTCTAACCCTGGGCCTGTTGCTGGGAGACAGTGCCTGTCCCTCCCTCAGGGAAGCTGTGCTCACACACAGGATTCACTTAGTGGGAGCTAGGAGGGGCATGGAGGGAGGAGGGATAGGGAAGACTTCACATCGGGTCTTCTGCACCCACTAGCCACCCCCTTTCCAAACAGGGATGATCCCCACACTCCTGCCATGGTTGTCCTTGGGCTTCAGTGAGAGAATACTGGCAAGTGCTGAGCCTGACGCCTGACTCCTGTGCCCCTTAAATGGCAGCTGGTGAGGGCAGAAGGTAAACTACCTTCCCACCCATAGCCTGGTGCCACTTGCGGATCCACAGTGTCCTGACGGCATTCGGTGCCGGGAGCTTGGTAAACATTGGAGACTCTGCTTCTTCCTAAGGGACTGTGCTCCCCTGAACGGCTCATCCCTTGACATTCATTCTCATTCTTGCCTTTCCAGTCCGCCTGCCATGCTCTCACGTTACGCGAGGGCGCCGCCTGAGAACGCCTTTGATCTTCGTAACTATGATTTCTTCTGTGTGCTCCTCTTCATGTGCCAGCATGGGAGAGAAAAAATGAACTCCAGCAGTACATGCCCATTGCAGAAAGACTAGATAATACAGATAAGCAACAACCAGAATCATAATCAAAATACTCCAAATTTTCCACCCAGAGACAACCACCATAGCATCGATTCCAAGCTTTTCCTTGTAAGTATAAGTCCTTGTTCTTTAAATTGCTTTTCCAACTTGTATATGCTGAACACCCTTCCAAATAACTAAAGATAAAACTATAATCCATAGCACCATTTAAAATGGCTATATAGTGTTCTTATATAGAATGTACTTTGCCATCATTTGGGAGGTTTGGATAGGTTTTCTGCTATAAACAACACCGCGGTGAGTTATCTTGTGCATTTATCCACTGGTTTCTTAGGAGCGAACTCCTGGAAGTAGTGTAATACAAAGGGTGTGTATCTTTCGAAGGCTTTTGTTGCATATTGCTGAGTTCCTCCACAAATGTACGTATGTACAGTCCCTCCAGTCTGAGAATGCGGGTCATTTTCCTCTCACTCACGCCAACACTGGTTATCAGTGTTTCAAAAATTTTTCCAATCAATATATGAAAAATGCGTTCTTGTCATGTTTTCTTCCATTCTTGTGATCACAAATGAGATTTATCACTTTGACACTTATTGGCCATCTGTTTTTCTTATTTTATTAAATGCTTCTTCATGACTACTCTTAGCCATTTTCCCATGAGGGTGTTTCTCATTCTTTGTTGATGGGCTTCCTACCTACGCTCTTACACATGGAATGTTCCCCTTAGTGTGAGGGAGGAATTACACGTGGACTCTCTGGTGGAAGCGCCGTGAGCTGAGGCTCCCTCCAGGAGGCCTCTAAAGGAGAGAGGTTGCTCCCAGTGGAGTTGGGAGGCCTTGTGTTTATTGTCCAAAACGGTACTCACGAAGAGGACTGAGACTGAGGGGCAGTGGGCTCCACGTTCAGCCTCGGCGGGACACTGGATCCGGACGTGTGAGGCGGAGGCGGGACGGTGGTGCACGTCCTGTGCCAGCCACCCCTCTGGTCCTCAGAGAGGCAACATCAGCGTTGTTCAGAAACGTCTTTAGCGATTCTTAGGCCCCAGCCCTGGAGACTCAGAAGTGCTGGTAAATATATAGACATAAAATTTACCATTTTAATCATTTTAAGGTGTGCAGTTCAGTGGTATTAAGTACATTCACATTGTTATACAACCACAGGACTTTTGCATCATCCCAAACTGAAACTCTGTACCTATTAAATAGCGTCTCACCATTTCTCCCTGCCCCCCAACTCCTGGCAGCCACCGTTCCAGTTTCTGTCTTTGTGAAGCTGACTATGTGGCACCTCATGTAAGTGGGGTCACACAGTACTTATCTTTGCATGTCTGGCTTAGTTCACTGAACATATGCCTTCAAGTTTCATCCATGCTGTAGCACGTGACTGGATGGCCTTCCTTTGGAAGACTGAATAGTATTCTACTGAGTGTGTGAGTATGTATAGCACATCCTCTTTTAGTTTATTATAAAAATGTGCTTTATTATAAGGAAACGTTAAATATAACCAACAATACTGAAAATAATGTAACTGGCATTTATGGCCTCAGAGTTCTTTATTAAATAAGCTTTTTATTTTTTTGCTATTCCATAAATAGTAACAATCAGCTTATGGAACAAAATAGGTAACCTGAAAAAGTGAATAAAGAATACAGAGCGATGACAAAAATCTAGGGTTCTGTGTGGTTTTTATGAACATGACTTTAAAAATAATATTAAATAGAAAACAATTCATCTTCATATAGTAAGCTCTCTTCCTACAAGAAAGTTTGCAAAATTGTTAATCAGTGTTCTAAAATGTGGCTGATACTCTGGTTTCTCTTCAGATCATATAAATCTTTCACCTTTTACTAAAATGTGGCTGAATTTATACTTTACATACTTTAACTTCTTATATATACATTACTTGGTTAACATATTTCAACCACATTTTCACTGTACAACTAAGACCATAAACATTCTCTAATAAGACTACACTAGCCACAGAATAATTTCACCTATGTATATATCTCTTTAAAATGTTTCCCAAAATGGAATTGCTCATCTAAAAGCAAACTGGTCAGAATTAATTTGTCTAGACATTGAGGTCATGTAGGCCAGAAATATAAGTCTGTATTGATTCGGTTGAATATAATTCATCTTATGGAGCCAATAATAAGTGTATCAGTTATCAATGAAAATCTATTCTGGTTGAGGTCATTCTTCACTTTATGTTCCGTGAACATAAAAGCAAATGGAAAGGCCTAACGGTACATTTGGAATGGGCAGAAATCCCTTTTATCTTTGCATATGATGTTGCTTATAAAAATTTATTTCTACCGCCTTGAAGGAGCCCCATGGGAACAGATGTCTGAAAGAACTGTATAACGGATACCAAGTGAAAAACAAAGAAATATCCTGTGGGCATGTTGATAAGGACCCCAAATTATTTTTGGTATAGAGTTTTTGTAGTATATGGTATATATAATCTTAGACTTTTAGAAGACAATAAGAAAATTTAAATAGCTTTTTAAAAATCTTTGTGACATTAAATGTCAAACTCAAATTTTTAAAGATAAAGAACACAGAGAATTGTGAATTTAAAAGGAAGCAGAGATATATACTTTGTACAGGAGTGTCAAACTCATTTTCCTCGGGGGCCACATCAGCCTTGCAGTTGCCTCCAAAGGGCCGAATGTACCTTAGGACTGTATAACTGTAACTACTCCTTAACTAGGGGCGAGGAGCTCGGCGCTGCTGCCAGGTAGAAACAAGGTGCCGGGCCAGATGAAACAAGGTGGAGGGCCGGATTCGGCCCATGGGCCATGTGTTTGCACCTGTGCCTTATGAGGAAAAAGTGTTCATGATTTGTCATCTAAAAAAGACTCTTCCCCATTACAATGACTAAATTGCCTGTTTGTAAAACTACTGGTTACTGACATTATGCCAAAGAAGTCAAAATGCACTTTATTGCAAAAATATAAAAGGTTCTTAAATTGCATATGATGTTTTGTACCATTTCACCAATAGACCAAAGCTAGCACATAGCTTATCAAGTTAGAAAAACTTTAAAACAAAAATGATTAAAATTGTACTTACTATATATATAAAATGAATTATAAAAAGAATGAAATCATGCTATATGGCATGATTCATTGCCAAGTTCCCTCTTACATGGGCATAGTCACGGACGTATCAATCTAAGTCAAAACAAACGCAAATAGCCTATGATAACATCCTTTAATTATCTTCATAAGCACAGATACTTTCAGTATATTACAATCATTTGAATAAACCTTCCAGTCAATTTTGGGGAGTAGAAAATCATTTCATTAGGGACTTCTGGTCAAGATGGAGGTGTAGGTAGACACGCTTTACCTCTTCACACAACCATAGAAAGAATTACAGCCAGATCTTAAAACAAATAACACCCAGGACCATCAGAAAAATCAAGCTGTGTGGAAGTCTGACAACCAAAGATTTAAAGAAGCCACATTCATCCAGATGGGTAGGAGGGCCCAGTGGCAGAGACCAGTGGAGAGGCAGTGTGGTGTTGAGAGGCAGTGGCAGTGGAATGGATGGTCCCACATTCGCATGTGGTGGATAAAAATTGGGAGGAATACCTTGGGAGCAAGTGATCCCAGCCCCAGGACAGACCACACAGCCTAGGATTCCAGCACCAGAAAGATAAATACCATTACTTGTGACTGTAAAAACTAGTGAGGTTTGCAGTGGCAGAAGAAACTCCCAGATTTTTGCCACTTAAAGTGCCTGCACAGACGTAGAATGTAAACAAACCTACCCACTCTGGGTTTTACCACCAGGGCAGCAGCTGTATGGGTACCAGTCCCATACAGGAAGTGGGTGAAGTGACTAAAAATGGGGCAAGTGACGGTAAAACCTCCAGCACTTGTCCCCTCTCTAAGCCCTCTCCCCACGTAGAGCCAAAAAGTAGTTAAATGGGTTGCCCCATCCTGGCAATTATCTAAGGCTCCGCCCTGCACAATTCACAGGTGCCTTTTCTACATAGGCCATGCTACTAAAATAGGAGGTAAAAACAGCTCTACCTAATACATAGAAACAAATACAGGGAGGCTGCCAGATTGAGGAGACAAAGAAATATGGCCAAATGAAAGAACAGAACAAAACCCAAGAAAAAGAACTAAATGAAATGGATATAGCCAACCTATCAGATGCAGAGTTCAAAACACTGGTGATCAGGATGCTCAGAGAACTCATCGAGTATGGCAACAACGTAAAGGAAAAAAATGAAGGTTACACTAAGTGAAATAAAGAAAAATCCACAAGGAGCCAACAGTGAAGGAAAGGAAGCCAGGATTCAAATAAACAATTTGGAACATAAGGAAGAAATAAACGTTCAACCAGAACAGAAATAAAAAACAAGAATTCAAAAAAATGAGAAGATTCTGGGACATCTCCAAAAGTGCCAACATCTGAATCATAGGGGTGCCAGAAGGAGAAGAGGAAGAGCAAGAAATTGAAAACTTATTTGAAAAAAATAATGAAAGAAAACTTCCCTAATTTGGCAAAGTAAATAGACATACAAGTCCAGGAAGCACAGACAGTCCCAAACAAGTTGGCCCCAAATAGGAACGCACCAAGACACAGCATAATTAAAATGCCACACATTAAAGATAAAGAGAAAAATCTTAAAATTAGCAAGAGAAAATCAGAGAGTTACCTACAAAGGAGTTTCCATAATACTATCAGCTGATTTCTCAAAAGAAATTTTGCAGGCAAGAAGGAACTGGCAAGAAGTATTCAAAATCATGAAAAGCAAGGACTTACAACCTAGACAACTCTATCCAGCAAAGCTATCATTTAGAACGGAAGGGCAGATAAAGTGCTTCCCTGACAAGGTAAAGCTAAAGGAGCTCATCATCACCAAGCCATTATTATATGAAATGTTGAAGGGACTTATTTAAGAAAAGGAAGATCAAAACCATGAACATTAAAAAAGCAACAAATTCACAAATATCAACAACTGAATGTAAAAAAACTAAGCAAACAACTAGAACAGGAATAAAATCGTAGGTATGGAGATCATTTGGAGAGTTCTCAGGTGAGAGTGGGAAGGAGGAGCATGGGGGAAATGGTACAGGGAATAAGAAGCATAATTGGGAGGTACAAAACAGACAGGGGGAGGTTAAGAATAGTATAGGAAATGGAGAAGCCAAACTTACAGGCATGACTTACGGACAGAACTAAGAGGGGAATGGTTGCTGGAGGGAAGGGGATACCAGGTGGAGGGGGGCAAAGGGGAAAAAAGTGGAACACCCATAATAGCATAGTCAATGAACTATACTTAAAAAATAAATAGCTAAAACCCCCTCCAAAGAAAATCATTTTATCAGTATGTCAATATTTTTATGATTTCCTCTTTAGAAAGTGATGTTAAAACCCTATTGCTTATTAAACCACTATTATTTACTGATATATTGTAAATGTAAAAAAAGAGGAAAAATATGGGGGTCACAGAAACTGCTTGGCATCTACACAAACGCATTCTCAGTAAACAAGTCACTATTTTGTTGCTATAGGTCTTCTTGCTCCATACGCTTCATGCAGTGGGTTCAACAATAAACATATTTGTTCCAAACCGGGAAACCGAGTGTTCTCCATAGGTGGTGATGTTCCTTTTCATAATTTCCATGGAAGTCCTTAAAGCCTTTCAGATGCTTGCACATCCATGGCTTATTTTTCATAATAATTTCTACTTCTCCAGATTGTTCAGTGAAAAACAAATCAGCCACATCTCCATGAGCAGTGATTTATTCTCCGTCCTTGTGTATTTTGGTGCCTACCACATCTACCACGTTTAGGTGTTCAGAAACTTCCAAAGATTCAAGGAGTGGCAGTGACTCAATAAAACTTGCATACGTTTTTCTCTTTGGGGCATTATTTCTTACAATTATTCTCCTGAAGGTTAGTTACCCTGTCTAAGCGCCGCAGGGCACCAAGACGGTCGCAGTGACCGCCCTGCTCTGTGATCGTAGTTACAGTCGGAAGATGTAGTTGCACGTTCAGGCCCGTTAGCCACAACTCCCACGGTTGTCGTCGCCACCAACACATCTTCCAACACCATCACATTTTAGGTAAATATCAAAAGTTCCTCTATTGATTACATACAAGTTGTCGCCATCGTAATCTTGATCAATTACATGTTCCCCTTCTTTGACTAATTTTTCAAACGTGGTATCTAATACTTGAGACATTTTCTCCTGATCCAGGCCCTTAAACAGCAGGATGTCTTAGAAAGCATTTTGCAATTGATTTTTTTAATTATCAGTTTTTGGATGTATAATCCTGGACTCTGCATCATCTTCTTCTTCATCAGGATTATAAACTTCTGCACATACAGAGGCACGCCTCGTGAATCGGTTTATTACTGGAGGGTTGAACACCCCTGTATCCGCTGCCTCCTCCCTCTCTTCCTGCTCCGGGTTCTTGGAATCGCGGCGAAGTTGACCTCCTTGTTGGAGGAGCCTCCCCCGGAGGCGGCGCCCGCGTTCCCCCAGGTCCGCCCTCATGGCCACAGCCCTCGGTGCCTTTGCGCACGTTCTCCTGCTGCAGGCACTTGAAGTGCTGCAGCTCGAACTCCAGCAGGTCCTCCAGCAGGTGCCTCAGCACCTCCGCGGTGAAACCTTGCTGCAGGTCCGCCAGTCCCGCCGGAGTCTTGATGGTCGTCCTGCCTTCCAGGCAGCGGGCGCCTGCGCGCCGCGCTCACCCGCTCCCGGGACTGGCCTCCTGCTCCCGCGGCCTAAGAGTAGGTGCGGACAGCGCAAGAAGCGCTACCCGCTGCTAGTGGGGCCTACTGGGCCTCTGCCGGTCCGCGGCCCCAGCACGCGACTGCTTGGTGCGGGACGGCAACTGAGCGAGCAGAGGGCTGGCAGCACCTCTGGCTCCTCCCGCTCCCGCAGCGGCCGCCTGTATATCACATTTTGTCCTTCCATCTGTTAATGGAGCTGACTACATTTTTAGGAGCAATATGCACAGCATTCACTTGGGAAGTGATTAAATGCAGAATTCAATGAATATTCTGGAAAGAGATTCAAGACTCTGCAGCAAGCTTCTGGAGCACCTACCCTACAAGGCAGGCCAATTCTTCATCCTCTTGTAAAAAGTCACAGCACCAGGGCTGATCTCAGTGAGTAGGTCCCACATATTTTACAGGAAGCTTTTTAAAAATGCAAATTATCCATTCTCCCCTTTCCAGCATGTTCCACCCTCCGCTCATCACTACCATCTGACAGGGCTGAGCAGGTCTGAGTGGGTCCAAGTGCCTCTCAGCCGTGGCCAGGCCTCAGCTGGCCCTGTTCCCAACTCCCAGCAGGCCTCTCACCTGCTTCAACAACCAAATCCCGTTTTTATCTGTTATATGTATTTGACTTCTCTCATTTGGAACAAGGATCCTGAGGCTAAAAGCCTATAGTCTGTATTCATTCGTTCGACAAATATTTATTGAGTGTTACTTTGTGCAAAGAAAGCACTGATCTGTCTAGGTAGGGGCATGGATACAGCAGAGAACAAAAGAGACCCACACCCCTGCCGTATTAGCATTCATGCTGGTGGGGACACGGATAACAAACAAGCTAAACAAGCAAAGTATCAGCTAGGGATTCATATTAAGCATGACAAATAATGCAGAGGAGAGAGATAAAAATTTGGGGGGCTGTGTTGCCCTGGCTGGTGTAGCTCAGTGGATTGAGTGCGGGCTGGGAACCAAAGGGTCCCGGTTTGATTCCCAGTCAAGGCACATGCCTAGGTTGCAGGCCAGGTCCCTGTGAGGGCCATGTGAGAGGCAACCATACATTGCTGTTTCTCTCCCTCTCTGTCTCCCTCCCTTCCCCTCTCTCTAAAAATAAATAAAATCTTAAAAAAACCAATTGGGGGGGGCAGTGTTGATATTTTATGGAGGAAGGCCAGAGCAGTCTTCACTAGGAGGTGGCCGTGGGTAGAGATGTCAGAGAAGTGAGGGAGTCAGCGGTTCAGGAATCTGAGAGGCTCATTCCAGGAGGAGAGAATAGCAAACACAAAGGCACCGAGGCAGGAGCCCGCTGCGTGCAGCCCGGGAGGCCAGTGTGCGGGGATTGCGTGGGTGAGGCAGAGGAGGGCAGATGAAGCCGGAACTGTAGCAGGTCAGGTCCTGGAGGTGCCAGTATCGTCCAGGGGAAAGATGACAGCCAGGCGTGTACTTTTCAGTTTTCTAGTAACTATCCTAAGAAAGCAAAAACACCCAAGTGAATTTAATTTAATTTAATTTTTAATTAAATGTATTGAGGTGACATTGGTTAATAGGGTCATATAGGTTTCAGGCGCACATTTCTATGATCCATGATCTGTGTGTTGCATTGTATGCCCACCACCCAAAGTCAAATCGTTAATTTTTTAAATCCTCCCCAAGGATGTATTTATTAATTTTTAGAGAGAGGGGGCAGGAGAGAAAGAGAGAGAGAAACATCAATGTGGGAGAGAAACGTTGATCACTTGCCTCCTGTATTTGTCCAGACAAAAGACTAAACCTGCAGCCTAGGTACCATATTTTTTGGACTATAAGACGCACATAGGTTTTAGAGGAGGAAAATAGGAAAAACAATTTTGAAGCAAAAAATGTGATAAAATATTTAATAACATAAATAACATAATATTTTACCAATGTAAATGTAAATAGCCAGGTAAGCTACATTTGGACTATAAGACACACCCCCATTTTCCTCCCAAATTTGGGGGGGAAAAGTGCATCTTAAAGTCTGAAAAATACAGTATATGCCCTAACTGGGAATTGAACCTGCAGTCTTTTAGTGTATGGTACAATGCTCTAATCAGTTGAGCTACCAGGCCAGGGCAAATTGTTAACTTTTATATATTTTATATAACCCAATGTATCTAAAATATTATTTCCACAAGTGGTCGATATAAAAATTATTGGTGAGGTATTTTACTTTTTTTGTATTGTTTTTGAAGGCCATTGTATATTTCACACTGATCACACATCTCAGTTTTGACTAGGCACATTTTAGGCGCTCAATAGCCACATGTAATTAGTGGCCACGGCAGTGGGTAGCAGAGGCTAGGACGTGTGAAGACCTTGGCTTTTCCTCTGCAGTATTTTAAAATGCAGGTTTTGTTATTACTCAGGCATGGCAAGGCCCACGGCTCAGCAGATGACTGCTACTGCAAAGTTAGTTGTCACATTCACAGTCCCCAGAGAAGAGGGCACGCCACACCATACCACGAGGGCCACACAAGGACGCGCCAGGGTCAGTCAGGAGACGGGGGGAAGGGGGAACTGAGCATGAGACTTTGTTGTGGTTTCCATGGAAAGGAATTAGAGAGAGAGAGTGGGCAAGCAGGCACAGGGCGGGCTAATTTGGAGACAATCAGTGGACTCTGGGGCCTTGGGCTGCCTCTGGTTGCCTGGCACCTGGCCCTGGGCCGATTAGGCCTTGAGGGTAAGAGGTCCACAGAGGAGGGTTGGGGGTGCTGGCCCTAAACTGGTTGATTTGGGTATGAAAGGTGTCTCACAGGACAGCCTAGGAGGGACAGTCTCTCCAGAGTCATCAGGTCCCCAAGATGTCAGTGCATCAGAAAGACAAGGTCTATGCAGGGGAAACAGGAGCTGCAGGGCCAGAGCCAGCAGCCCTGTTTGAGGAGAGATGAAAGGGGGCAAGGGTGGGAACCAGGACAGCTCGGGGGCTGCTGCAACGCTCCAGGGAGAGGAGGAGGCTTAAGTAGAGAGGGAGGCTCGGGGGTTGGGGGAGGCAGCTGAATTCTAGACAGATCACGAAAATGATTCCTTCCCTAAACACCTGGATGCCAAACTAAGTGAGAGTAGGCCCTTCAGTGTACCTTTGAGGGCAAGTAGGAAAACACATTGCTGAAATACTTACATATTCAATAAAATTCCGGCGAGCGTAGACAGTGAAGTAATCGTGAAACAGACCCAGAGTCAGTCTCCGTTGACTCCGCACCAGTCGGAGGGTCTCTACGCCAGGCCTGGCTGGGTCATTGTGTTTGCCAGGTTGGAGTTCGGGTTTAGAAGTGGGGTCTGTCCGCAGAGCAGGTCAGTGTCCAGAGTGGTTGCAGTGTCAGGGGCAGCTGATCCCCTCTGACTCCTCTACACCTGCACTGACAGGATGTCCCAGGGCTTCACTGCAGGAGGACTGTTGTTGAAGGAGCACTTGTCCTTCTATGCCTCTCTGAGGCAACCCCATCTATGCGAAAGTGCTGCCTGGCCCTGGGTCCAAGTGTCAGGAGTCCGTGGGGCTCCTGGCTAACACATCCCTCACCTCATCCATCACCTTCATCCCAGCATCCAGCCGGGAGATATTAGAATCTGCAGAACGCTTTTGATTTTCCCAGCATCTGGCCTCCTCCGTAGCTTGTCGCTAACTCCAGCCCAGCTGCAGGAAGCACAGCCGGGGGGGGGCCGGGGGGCGGACATTTCCCCTCTGCATCCAGAAGGATGGTGGGTCAAGGCAGACTCAGAGCTCCCAGAGGCATACAATTAAGATAGGAATATTGAGTCAAACAAAACCACTGCTTTCCTAGAAAGCAGGTGGCTGGATGGAGACTCACCGCCCCCCTTTTTTTAACCAGGTGGGCTTTTTGAAGCAACATGGCTGACCT